>NDFG01000043.1:560875-588872 GCA_002167245.1 Sporophila hypoxantha
GGAGCCACAATTGGGCGTTTTTTCTGGGTGAATCTGAGGGTGCTGTTGGGTTCCCACCAAGCAGCTGAAAGGCTTGGATTGGTAAGTGCACGAGTTTTAGGACCCAACGGCAAGGCATGGATGCCTCTTCTAATATCAACAAGAGGAAAAGCACTCTCAATGGTGCCAGGAGAAAGGGTTGGACACAAGAGCAAGGAATTTCCTATCGATGATAGTGGAAGGTGTCTGAGAGCACCGCTTAAAAATACGGGAATATGGGTGATTGTTTTCCCAGGTAATTCTTATGGATGGTTTTGAAGAGGGTTCCACCAAAAGCTGGGGCTTGGAAGAAGGAGAGGAACAAAGGCAAGGCTGGATCCGATTCAAACAAGGAAAGAAAAAACCTCCAGATGTGCCAGGGGACATGCCAGGGGTTGGATCACCATGATAGGATTTCCTCATGGGAGCACGCGGGTGTGCTTAAGAAACCGAAATCCGGAAACTGGGTTGTTTTTCCAGGTAATCTGTGGGTGTTGTTGGATTCCACACAAGAGAGGGCTGGAGGAGAGAGAGATCCAAGGGCAACGGCAATGGATCTCCTACAAAAACCAATGAGGAATAAAACACTCCATGGAATGTTGCCAGGGCAATGCTCAGATTGGACACCAGAGTGAATTTTTCCTCATTGGAGCCACATCAGTGAGTGTCTTAAGATGACACACAATGGGGAAATGTGGAGTTTTCTTTTCACAGCGTACATTTGAGGGTCGTATAGGGACTTTCTCCAAAGAGCGAAATGCGTGAGGGGGAAAGGGAACCAAAGGCACAGGAAGATGATGTTACCTCTTTGAAGAAACACAGAGGAAAAAACCACTCCAGACTGGTGCGGAAGCTGGTGGGAACGATACCCAGGGGAGGGACATTTGTCTCATGCGAGAGCAACGGAAGTCTAGAGTCACAATTCATGGGAAAGGGTTTTATCCCAAAAATGGCAATTGGGGTGCTTCCGTATCTGGGTTCCAGGCCTCGGCAGACGCTGTCAGCCAGAGCTGGACGAGAGGAGAGGAACCAAGGCAAGGCATGGATGCCTGTCACAACAAGGGAAAACACCTCCAGTGGCCAGAGGAGAAGCGGTTGGACATCAGCGAGCCTGAATTTCTCTCATGGAGCAACGTGGGTGTCTGAGCACCAAATCGGGAACTTCGGGTTTTTTTCACCGAGGTAAAACTGACGGTTCGCGATGTCTGCTATGGTTCCCACCAAGAGAGGGCCTAGGAGGAGGAGAGGCAGCCTCATGACGCGACCGCACGTGGCATCGAATGCTTCAAAAAGGAAACGAAAAAAACCTCCAGTGTGGCCAGGGGAGGCTCCAGTTTGGGACACAGTGAGGAGAATTTCGCTCCATGGGAGCCGTGTCTGTCGCAGGAAAAATCACAGGGAATTGAGATTTTTTTTTCTAGGAATCTGTGCGCGCTTCCTTGTGAGTTCTACACTGAAGAGCCTGGGGCGGAGGAGTGAGGTAATCCAAGGCAAGGCATGGATGCTCCACAAAAACAAGAGGAAAATACCTTCAGATGTTGCCAGGTTGGATCACCCCAGGAGGATTTCCTGACATGGAGAGGTGCCCACCGCCAGGAAATCTCCAAGGATGGGAACTCCAAACCTTCCCTGGGCAGCTCGTCCAAATGGTTCCCAACCTTCCATGAGGGAATTCTGCTGGTGTCCAACCTGAGGCCTCCCTGCAAAACCATTCCAAACTGTGATTTTTAGCAATACCTTTTTTGTGAGAGTGTCAGAAATGTAAGGCTACCATGCCAATCTGAAATTAGTTAGTAATTTTTATTTTAATTTATTTTTATTTTTATTTTTATTTTTATTTTGTTTATTAATTTTATATTAATTTATTTTTTTTATTATCCTAATTGCTAAAGCAAGAGAAACCCCCAGAAAAAGCTGAGAGCAGCTTTTGTCCCGGATTTTTTCAATTTTCTTCATGGGAAAATCTTTTAAGAACTCCTAGTCAGGGTCAGCTTTGTTACTCCAAAACATTATTACCTTGTTCATCATCCACGTATTTAGATCCATTACTGACAATACACACAATTTTACAAGGTATCTTAGAGGGTTTCATTCCATAAATTAAATATGGTTTCAGTAAGATAAATAAAATGTTTATAGAGTCACAGGGATACTGGAAATACAGCAAATGTTAGTGTCAAACACCTGAGGGGAAAGGAAAAGGGGAAAGAAAGGAAAGGAAAGGAGAAAAGGAAGAATGATAAGGAAGAAAGGAAAGAGGAAAGGAAGGAAAAAGGAAAGAGGAAAGGAAAGGAAAGGAAGGAAAGGAAGGATAAGGAAAGGAAAGGAAAGGAAAGGAAAGAAGGAAAAGGAAAGGAAAGGAAAGGAAAGGAAAGGAAAGGAAAGGAAGGAAAGGAAAGGAAAGAAAGGAAAAGGAAAGGAAAGGAAAGGAAAGGAAAGGAAAGGAAAGGAAAAGGAAAGGAAAGGAAAGAGAAAGGAAAAGGAAAGGAAAAGGAAAGGAAAGGAAAGGAAAGGGAAAGGAAAGGAAAGGAAAGGAAAGGAAAGGAAAGGGAACAAAGGAAAAAGTTAATTGACTTCTGCACAAATTTCTTGATCCTGGCTGGCTGAGTTTAAAAAATGCCAAAAAGAGGAGTCTGAGTTCCCAAACTGCAGAATGTGGAAGTTTTATGTGAAGTGGATTTGTGAACTGAATTTCACCTACAAAGGGAATTTTTTCTTGAATGCTGCTGCATTGTTCTCKATGGAAAAAAAAAAAAAGAAAAAATAACCTCACAACTGTATTTTAACTGCTTCAGTAGCCAACGAGTCAGGTCTTGCAAATAGGAAACAATTACCTGCACAGGTAATTATTGTTTTAGTTTGAATGRCAGCTAATATTTACTTTTCAACCAGCAGATTCTGAAGCTTGCAGGAGGACAGGAGAAATTTGCTGTAGGCTCTTCTATTTATAAACCTACAGCATTTTTATGGCTTCTTAATATAGTCATGAAGCTGAATTTATTTTGTTCATTAATACTGGCTTTGCATCTCAGCATATCTGTACAGGTTTTTTTCCAAATGAAAAATTCATTTTTGCTTGGAGAAATCTGGGATAAGGAAGGTCCCTGCCCATGGCAAGGGATGGAACTGGGTGATTTTTTAAAGATGATCAGGGAAGTTTTTAAGCACAAAGAGTTGYCAGTTTCTGATTCATACAGGTAAGGACAGAAGAGGCAAACAAGTTTCTGTAGGAATATATCACATTATTATGAACTGCCATGTGAATATATCACATTGTTATGAACTGGTGGCACTTATTAGTCAGGGAGAAGGAACAAATTTCCAAGTTTTTGTTCCAAATGGCACAAAATTTGTGCCATTTCCAGGGCACGAATCAGCACCTAAATCAGGAATCCTAAAGCACRCAGTGCCATGAATCATCCTTCTTCCAAAGGTAAAAAAGTAAAACATACAAGCACTATTTGTGTTTTATATACATTCAGTTCCTGATTTTTCTTACATTATTATGTCTTAAAATATCACAGAACAACCATGGCATTTAATCCATCATAAAAAAACCAAAAACCCCCTGTATTTAATGTTATTCTTAATGTAGCTGCTGCCTTATGGGCTGTGCAAACATTAAAAAAAGAAAACAGTAATTCTGTGATAAGCACAACAGGAAATTGGAGGTTGCTGCTGATGAAACTGATATCCAGCTGGTAATCTGAGCAATGAAGTCACTAAAGCTTTCCTGCACTATAAATTTTATTTCCTGGGATGCATTTAATGTTTTTGTTAGATTTTTTTGGGATAGTGCACACTGGGGTCTTTTCATTTTAGAGTCATCCCCGTGATTTTGTGGGGTGATAAAATAAATGCTGTGATATAAAAAAAACATAATGTGGGGGCAGAAATGTGAAGTTTGCTGGTGTTTTAGTGTCAGAATTTCCGTGCAACAGGGGCTGTTGTGAGACAGCAGCCAGGAGCTAAAAGGAGGAGAGGGTTTGAGCAGTGCCCACTCTTTACAAAGGCTGCTTAGTAACCCCCAGCCCATTGCCTCCAAGCTTCCAGCTTGGTGTTTGTTCAGCTATTTCATTAAAAACCAGCAAAAAGCCCTTCTGGAYGGGAGCAAGGAGGGAAAGCAGCAGCCAGAGAAGGGGAAATGTAATTCRAGGGCACTGGAGCCTTTCCTCAAAGTGGAGACAGAGAAAGTTGTAGATATTTGTGAGCTTCTGCTAACCCTGAAGCTGTGGCAGCCATTCCCAGGGGCCTGAGCCCATTTATTTATTTGGTTTTTACTCAAATGAGCTTCTGAGAGGGGAATAATCTCATCAGTTAAAGCAGCTGAAATGCTGCTGGCTCTCAGGAGCTTACAAATCCCAGAATCCCAAAATCCCTGGGGCTGGCAAAGCCCTGCCAGCCCATGCAGTGCCAGCTGTGCCCCATGGGCACCTTGTCCCCAGCCCAGAGCACTCAGTGCCACCTCCAGGGCACACCTGCAGGGATGGGCACTGCAAAGCTCCCTGGGCAGCCCCTGCCAAGGCCTGAGCTCCCTTTCCATGGGCAAATTCCTGCTGCTGTCCACCAGGCATTGTCCCAGTGATCACATCTGGTTCYGCTGCTTTACAGAGGGTGTTTTTAATTGCTTCAGTCTCAGCAGAGAAGCTTTGGAAGTTTTGTTCTGCTTCTGCCACTGAGAGCCAGATTCAGATGGAGAATTGGGACTTTTCAAATTCTCTGGGCAGGGACACCTCCCACTGTCCCAGGCTGCTCCAGCCCCAGTGTCCAGCCTGGCCTTGGGCACTGCCAGGGATCCAGGGGCAGCCCCAGCTGCTCTGGGAATTCCATCCCAGCCCCTGCCCACTCTCCTAGGAAACAATTCCTCATTCCCAATATCCAACTTAAATTTCCCTTCTTTCAGTTTGAACCCATTAATTTGCTGGAACTCATCACTGCCAGTCTCCAACAGGAGCCCAGGGTGACAGGAGTTACTGCCCTGAGGAAAGAGCAGAGATGGACACCAAACATCTTCTGYGGGAGAGAGGCAAATCAGCTGTCCAGAAGACTTGAGGGACACGGTTTTGTCCATTTTCTTTTGAATGAGTTTATTTTAAGGTCAAAGAAAGCTGTTGGGGAGGAAACTTCCCCTGAGGCAATTCCGGGGGCTAGGGAGGAACTGGCTCACACAGAAGGAAACRTGAGGAAAGAGGAGTGGAATGGCGGAGCTCAGAATCAAGGGGAAGGAAAAYCAGCAAAACAGAAACAATGAGAGGGTGGGCAGGGGCTGGGATGGAATTCCCAGAGCAGCTGGGGCTGCCCCTGGATCCCTGGCAGTGCCCAAGGCCAGGRTGGACACTGGGGCTGGAGCAGCCTGGCACAGTGGGAGGTGTTCCTGCCATGGCAGGGGTGGCACTGGGTGGGCTTTAAGGTCCCTTCCAACCCAAATCCTTCTATAATTCTATAATTCTATGATTTCTGTGGTCAGAAACTTTGTAGGACCAATCTCCCKGGAAATTGGTCAAGGTAGTGTGAAAGATCCTTCTGGAAATTTTGTTATAAACCAAAGGAATGGGAAATGGAGTAGAGAAGGCCCAGATGGGTAAATTGTGAGTTCTTTTCARAGGTGTGAAACACAAATTAGAAACTGGATCAAGGGACTTCCAGATGAGCACAGAAACTCAGCATGACCATGTAGTGATGAAGTCAGAGAGCCCAAGGCACAGAATAAATGCAGTTTTGGGAAACCAAAAATATTGGATACAGGAAAACATGGCAGATGCTCACTTGGATCCCTGTCCTGAGGCAATGTCCAGTCCCAATAATTGAACAGAGAATCAATTTTACTTCACCAACCTGAAGACATCAAAGTACACCTGSAACTCTGTAAAAAATCCATGTCCTCTTGCCAAAACCTCTCAGCCATTTCTGTATCACAGGAGGAGAGCAAGAGAGGATGGAACACAGACCAGGAAGGACCCTGCCAGGGCACAAAATGTCTCATAATTCCCAGAACAGGGCATGAAAATGCTTCATGTTGTTGGGAGCAAAGGGGAGATGGTTCTGGAGGGTTCCAGTAGCAGATGGGTCTGTGTCTTGGTTTGAAAAGCCAGGTGTCTGCTGAGGAGGCAGGAGCCTCCTTTGAAATGGGAAATGTTAACCCCTTCCCTCCAAATTATTGTAATTTTGACATTAAGGATTCTCAGGCAAAGTATGGGAGTAGGAATAACAATTCTCTAGTAGGAAAAATTTTTAAAAATACAAATGCAAGAGTATAAAAAAAAAGGAAACAAACCATGACATAGTCAGCCCATGCCCTGCCCCTGTGTGTCAGGGGTGCACAGCCCATCCCATGGGGGCTCAACCCTCTGCAGTGCCCAGCTGGTGCTCTGCTGCAGCAGGGATCCTGCACAAGGGGGAGTTTTCCTCTGCAGCTCCAGGCTGCTGGAGATGGGCCTGGGCTCCCTCTGGCAATGCAGGGCAGCAGAAGCTGCTCCTCTGGCAATGCAGGGGCAAAGGCTGCTGTGCTGTGCCAGCGTCAGATTGGATCCAGGTAGGAATGCTTGGCTCCTGCCCTGGGCGCAGCATCTCCCATGGGATGCTGGAATTGGATCAGCCCTGCAGGGACACTCAGTGGCCATGGACAGCAGAGATCTCCTGGAGGGAGGGTTGGCTGTGGGAGAGAGAAAGAACAAACTGCCCCATGGACAGCAGAGAACTGCCCCAGCTCTGACAGATGGAGACAGAAACACTTATCTTACAATCCAGGACAATCTGTTAGAGGACAGGGCTGTGGAAAGGCAAAAAGTCACAGAATTATGGAAACATGGAATGGTTTGCATTCGGAGGGAACTGAAAGATCATTTTATTCCACTCCTGCCATGGCAGGGACACCTCCCACTGTCCCAGGCTGCTCCAAGCCCCAGTGTCCAGCCTGGCCTTGGGCACTGCCAGGAGCAATTCCTTCCCAAAATCAGGGATYGGGCAGCAGGAAAATATCCCAGCAGGAAAATATGATCAGGGGTTGGGTGGGAGCAGAGCCTGGATGTGATCCACCCTGTCCAACATGGAAGGAGTCAGTTAGAGGGAYTTTAGAAAAAAAAAAGGCATGTCAATAAGCAGAGTTACAGACAGCAGAGTTTGCAAAGAAAAATTTGAATGAATGGGAGAAGAAAACATGGAAATAATATCTAGGGGGAAAATAGGAATAAGCATAATAATCTGTTAAATATTTCAGAGCTTTTAATTCGTTTACACAGGCCTGTTAATATTAGCAGGAATTTATGGTTTATTTCCAATTATTTTTTTWAAAAAACTTGTAACAGCTAAATCAGACCTATGTGACTGAGAGAGCTTCAAAACTTTGAGAGGAAGYCTTTGATTCATCCCTTTTGAAAGTCCTGCAGAAGAGAATGAGATGTGTTGGCAAAACACAACTTTCATAGGAACCTCCAAATCTGTGAGGGTACAGGAGATTTTATTCCTCTCTGTGCTTCCAGGGTGAAGTCACCACTACATCAAAACTGAGCCTAACCTGGGTGTCCAACATCTAAAACATCTAAAAACCACCTGAAGGTGTCCCTTTAGATGGTTTTTAGATGTTTTTTTCTGTTTTCCCTCGTGGCTCAGGTCCAGCCCTGCTTCTCTTGCCTGTGAAGTTTGGAGTGAAAAAAGCTTTAAAGAGCAGCTTTGGGCTCCTTTTGGGGGCTTTGGGCTCTTAACCCGGGCTGTTGTTCCTTTCAGTGACACAGCCAGAGGTCACCCAGCCCTTTTGTCACCCTGGCTGGAAAAGAGCAAGAGGTTGCAGTGCCCACAAAGGCCCTTTGTGCCCCGGCCCAGCAGCTGAAGCACTCCTGAGCCCCCAGGTTGTGCCAGGCGCTGCCCAGATTTAATAAAGATATCATTTTCCTTGATCCCCTTTTAAAGTTTTAAACCTGCTCTGCTTTTCTCCTAATCCTGGCTCACAACAAGAATTAAGTARGCTGGTTATTAACCAACACTGAACCCACCCCCCTAGTTAGTGAATTGGCTAAAGAAAAAATCTAAAAATTAGTAAAATCTCTAATTAGCAAACCAAAAGCACGGTGACAGTGACAGAGCCACTGCTGGGGCTCTGTTTGCTGGGTCACACACACAAAAAAACCCTTCAGGGGTGGCTTAAGAAGGACTGGGATGTTCCAATCAGGTGCTGCATTGTGCATGGTGGCTGCAGGGGAGGAAATTGAGTAATTTACGCAAGTACAATTATTAAAAGCTCTGAAATATTTTAATTATTTTGCTTATTATGCTTATTATGATTAGATTTATATTATATTTATTATAACTATATTATTATATTGTTTGTATAATATTATAATGTATAATAATAAAATTTTATAGTATAAAATATTATATTATTCAAATATTATAATATGATATCATTATACTACAATATGGTTATATTATAACATAATAATGTAATATTATTATATTATATTATATTATATATATTATATTATATTATATTATAATATATTATATTATATTATAGTATAGTATAGTATAGTATAGTATAGTATAGTATATTATAGTATAGTATATTATATTATAGTATAGTATAGTTATTATATTAATTATTACATTATATAAAATATTTAATTAAATGTATATTTTGATTAATATTTAATTTTATATTTAATATACTAAATATATTCTAATTATATATTTAATTTTATATTTAGTATATTTAATTTATTTTTATATATTTGTTTTTATATTCAACCTATTTAATATATTTAAATTATATCTTTAATTTATATTTAATATATTATATTAAAGATATAATTCTATTGTAATTATTTCATTTTATTTATTATACTTATTTATTATATTATTTTGCTTATTCCTATTTTTCCCCCAGATATTATTTCCATGCTTTCTTCTCCCATTCATTCAAACTTTTCTTTGCAAACCCTGCTTTCTTTATCTCTGCTTATTGACGTGTTTTTTTTTAAAATTGTTTTTTCCTGAATTCAGCAGCTCCTGGGAAGGGTCTGAACCCAACCTGGAGAGTTCTTTGGGGCTGGCAGCCACCCTGACCACTTGCACAAGGAGGGATTTTAGGGCTCTCAAAACCCTTAAGCTGATATGGGCACAAATTTGATCCTTTTCAGGCTCTACATGAGCTGATTTCCCGCCCGTGGATGATGTGCATGATCTGTGCAGTGCAAGAACTTCAACAGAAAAAAAGAATAAATCTCCACAGAACATTCTGCTTCTCTAAGCAAACCTTCTGCACAGACTGCAACACAATCCCTTCAAAATACTGGAAAATATCTTGCCAATCAGACAAAATACTGATTTAAAAAGCACATCTGTAGATGAAATTATTGCTGACTGTATTTATGAGCGATGCCTGACCAAAATTTTTAACAATTAAACAAATTAGTTTTTAAATTAATTAATTAATTAAAAATTTAATTATTAATATTAATTAAATATGAATATATTAATTTAATGTGACAATATAGAAATATATATTTATATAAATATATTTATTTTATATAGTATAAATATAAATTATTAATAATTTAAAATTAAATAAATTAATTTTAATTACTGTGTTAAATAAAATAATTTAATTCTTAATTTTTTATTCTTAATAACTAATAAATTAAAAATCAGAGTGCATCAGTGACTTTGGGTGAATCCACCCCTTTGCCACCTGCCCAAGGTACTGAAGTGGCTTTCAGGGCTCTCCCAAAGGGTTTTTTTGGGGATTCAGCCCCAGAAATTCTGGTTTATGTCATGAYGTAAATAAATATCCTGTCTGTTCCTGAGTGCCAGCAGCAACCTGGGGGCAACAAAGCCTCAGTTGTTGAATTATTTATGAATGCCAGCGTTATTCATTTCGTGCTGGGGTCTCCTCTGTGTTGTTTATGCACACAAGTTATAGATGTCATTTATATAAGAGGAGCACCAAGAGGAGAATCTGGAATATTTCCCTCTGCAATAGTGGATGGAGTCAAGAGCCCTCAGGATCTCCCTGCTGTGAGTCCTCCTCATTTCAGAGCAGAGATGTCTCTGAGGAGTTACCAAAGAGGGGCAATTGATGGGAGCATTTCCACATGGCAGGACTCAACACTGGCCCATGCAAAAGGAGAATCTTGTGACATTTCTCAAATTATCCCATTTTTTTCCCTCCCCTTTAAATTTTTATTTCTAACTCTTAGTTGGAGAAAAACTGGAATATTTCCTCTGCAGTGGATGGAGTCAGCAGCCTCAGGATCTCCATGCTTGTGCAGTCCTCTCATTTCAGAGCAGGATGTCATTGAGGAGTTACCAAGAGGGGATTGAGGAGCATTTCCACATGGCAGGACTCAAGACATGGGCCCATGGCAAGAGAGAATCTTGTGGACATTCTTCAAATTATTCCCATTTTTTTCCTCCCCTCTTAAATTTTATTTCTACTCTTAGTTATTCTTCTATCTTTAAGTAGTTGGAGAATCTGGAATATTTCCCTCTGCAGGGATGGAGTTCAGAGCCTCAGGATCTCCCTGCTTGTGAAGTCCTCTCAACTCCTCATTTCAAGAGCAGGAGTGTCTGTGAGAGTTACCAAGAGGGGATTGAGGAGCATTTCCACATGGCAGCAGCTCAAAACATGGCCCATTGCACAAAGAGAGAATCTTGTGGACATTTCTCCAAATTATCCCATTTTTTCTTCCCCTTTAAATTTTTTATTTCTACTCTTAGTTGGAGAATTTGCTTGGGAATATCTTCCCTCTGCAGTGGATGGAGTTCAGGAGCCTCAGGATCTCCCTTGCTTGGTAAGTTCTCTCACTCTCATTTCAGAGCAGGATGTCTGATAGGAGTTACAAACTGATGATGGCGAGCATTTCACATGCAGACAGTCAACATGGCCCATCTGCAAACGGAGGAGAATCTCTAGTGCACATTCTCAGAATATATGCCCAGTTTTTTTCTCCCTATATAGGAATTTTTAGATTCTACTCTTAGTTGTCTTTAACAATATATTTTCTTCATTATTAAGCACCAGAGTGCTGGATGAGACAATTCTGAGTCTCCACTTAAAATTATATTTTAGGAACCGTAAGAATTGTGATCATCAAACTCCAGACCTTCAACTCTCTGGTTTTTCTGGTGCAGAAAGAGGATTGATTTATTTTTTTTTATTCAGTTCTTGCATGTATTTCTTTCCTTCCAAGCCATAAACTCAGGTGTCAGAACATCATGAGCCAAGCTCAAAGTGTTTATCATCGATGACACAAAATGTTGCTGCCATTCCTGTTCTTTTCCTTTACATTTGAGGAGAATTTCATCTCTATTAATGAAATTTTCCTGCCATTAATGTTCTTTACTTTTATATTTGAMGAGAGTTTCATCTCCAGCTTGGAGCAATGAAATCAATGAATGCTCTCCTCCTGAGCCAGGAGGAGCAGTTCCATGTTTCCATCTGCTCAAACTCACAGGGAAGAGTTGCTGATGGGATTTATTTTGCCCATGARGCACTCACTTTTTACCCACTGATGCACTCTGATTTTTGATTTATTAATTACTATGAATTATTYGTAATTTATTTAATTTTTTTGACATTTTGGTCAGGCATTGCTCATAATGGGATTTTTTTGCCCTACCCTCCCTTCCCTGTGCCCAGCTTTGGATTCCCTTGGATTGACTCCCTCACAAAAGTCACCCCTGGCTCGGTGTCCAAAGGCTCACATTTGTTTATTAAAATGCTCTCAGGTCAATATTCTGCAGGCATGGAATCCCAGGCAGGATTTTCCTGGAAGTTATTGGCATTATGCTCAATAGCATGATCCTGACAGCAAATTTATTGCAGCTTAGAACACCCTGTCAAATCCTGATTTTTTTTTTTGTGGAATTGAAGGGCAAAACTCACCCTTGGGCAAGAACATTTCACCCTCAGGCTCAGCAGGGTTTGCACAGACCCTTCTTTTTCCTCTGTTCACCTGATTTTCTATATTTATTTATTTTTCCACTCAACCACATCCAACTTTGTGGGATTCCTGGARGTTGTAGAAGGAATCCATGGATGCACCTTCAGTTTTATGACAACCCCACGACCCCAAAATGAATATTTGGCTGTGTTTGGTTCAGATCTTAAAAAGTTCCATCATGTCCAGTAATCATCATAATCATGTGGGCAGCCCCTTCCCCAGCTCCTTCAGCCCTGACTTTTGCCCTTTTTTCTTGATTGATAAGTGACAGCTTTGCATTCTGGGCCTTGAAATATATATTTACAGTAGTCTAAGAAATTTGTCCTTAATCAAAGGAGGCTTGACTTGCCAGCACATCTTTAGAATATTATTGAGTAACTCATTAAAATGTTAATAGCTTCTGTCAGGATTTATTGATCCTGATGTCAGCTTTTCTCAGAATAAGAAATAAAGCTGATTTTTATCTCATCTTCACACCATGCTGAGTGATCAGGACTTAAATAGAATAATGAGAAGGGCTTGAGGAGAATAATCAGCATTTAGCCAGCACTTGTGAATACAGACAGAGCCCTCCAGGTACACAAGTGGATTTTCTGTGGGGAACAGAAGGAAAATGAAGAGGACATTTTATCTGGAACATTCTGCCAAATAATTTTGCTGCTGAAGCAAAGACAGGATGCAATAGCATCAAATGTTTCTGTTGAATAAAACCAGATTTATTTCCCAGCTTAGTAAAACAAAATTCCGAGTTCCCTTGTTGTTCAGTTTCTATTCCACTGAATTTCCAGAAGACAAAAACATTTGATGTTTTCKACATTTTTTGGGGAATGTGTGGCACTGGACAAAATCCTGACTGATCCAGGGAAGGAGAGGGAGGGAAAGGGATTTGTTTTCCAAAGGTGGTTTTTTTTCCCAAATTTCTCATCTCAGGATCTTTCCCAGCAGGAGCAACAAGAGGAAAACAGCAAATCCCACACTGAGCCCAGCAGAGGCTTGTCAAGGGTCAAGATGAATGAAAAAAACAAGAGAGAAGAATCTGTCTTTTATATCTTGCTGTAAAAATTATGAACTCAGGACTTTCCTTGTGAGAACATCGAGTGTGGCACAGCCTGAGCAGGATTTTAGCTCCTGGTGGGAGATTTGTTAATTCAAAAGGACCCTGATATAGAAAAAAAAATCAGTTTTTCTTCAATTATTCCATTAAAAATTGATTTAAATAGCTGCCTACATGGCAATTCCCTCTGAGCCTGGCATGTAGGGACTTTCCCTAAATACCTGGCAGGTGAGAGAKATTTACTGGCTATAGGATTGGGGCATTGAAAATGGGCTAAAACCTTATCTGGCTGCATTTGTGCTGCAGGGAAAGGCCTAAAAATGTGAATGTCTGCAAGAAAAAAGGCTCAGCRTTCTGATACAAGAGATTCCTTAAAATCCTCTGCTCCTAGAGCACAGAAACTAAAATTAGAATTAGAAAAAAAAGTATAGAATTAGGGAAAAAAAAAGTGGGTTTTTTGTAATTTATGTATAAGGGCAYGAGTTACAACCAAGAGGGTGAACTACAAAAAATGTTGCAAAAAAAAAATTAGCAAGTGTTATTATTACTTTTATTATTATTAATAATAGTAGTAGTAATTTTTAAAAAAATTTTTTTAGGACATCCCGAGAGAAGCTGGTTCCTAAATCAGAATTCCTTGTCTGGATATTTTGAGCAGAGTCTGCAGTCAGGGAGGGTTTCTAGGAGTTATAGCTYTGAGTGATATTGCTTTGGATTTATTCAGCTTCACCTTTTCATCAGATTAGCCAACATAAGAGGACAATGAAATTTGGCCAAGCAGCCAGATGTCATCACGTGCTCAGTGCCTTTTATTCTGGCATTTCCAGAATTTGAGACTCAAACATGGAAAAACCCCAAAATGATGCCTCGTTTATGTGKCTTGCAGCTCTGATTTTCATTAACACTTTTCCTGTGACACTTGCCAATAAATCCTGGAATTGCTTGCATTCCTTTAAAAAAAGGAGGGAGGCAACAGCTGGGAGGATGCAGACCAGAAATATTATTTGGTGTGTGATAAAGAGCATGAAATCTGGTTGAATCCTTTATTTAACATCTTAATTTTTATGTATAAAGTGTGTAATTAATAATAATTTCTCAGAGAGGCACTTATATATTAAGAAATTCAATATGCCTATAAGTAATGATACATTTTTGTGCAGTCCTGTTCAAAATCCAATATAAAAGTTGCTCATTTATGGAAATGACTTTGGGATCAAGGTCAGGGTTTTTATGGAGTGATTTGAGATTCCTCAGGATAAAAATGCCATCTAAATGTAAAGATACTGTTTGTTAGGCATTAGTYCTTTACAGACAGTAAATTTAATGGGCCTGATTTTCATTTACCTTTACAGTCAGATGAGGGATCTATTTTGGAAAAGTCACCACTGTGGGGAAAGAAAAACAATAGCCAGGAAATTGCTAATGMTAATGTGATGTAAAGTCAAGCAACCATTTCCAATCTCGTTTAAACTTTGATTCAGGCAGGGCCTGGGACCTGCGCTTCATTTTAATCATCTCAGCAGTCCCAGCAGTGGGGAGACCACTGAAAATTAGGATTTCTTCTGCCTGCACAGAGGCCTCAGTCAACAGACTCCAAAATACATTAGCATTTCTCATCCCAACTTAATGGATGGATGGTCTTCTCCCAAAACACGGGCACGGAATGGAAATTTAATGGAGCAGAAAAACTTCCCTGGTGGAAGGGGATGGGGAGGGGGAGGCTCATCCCTGGAAAGAAAGAGGGAATCTCAAGGAAAATCCCAATTGAGGTGCTCTGAATGATGCCTCAGGTTTGAGCTTTTCTATTTTTCAGGTTCTGTGCTGCTTTAGTGTGCGGGTCTGGGCTGCATATGATGGGATGGTGAGCTCTGTGCACAGAGCAGGGAGACAAAACAATTCCTGCTCCAGCTGGGCACCAAGGACAAATGATCCAAATCTCAGCCCAGGAGCACAAACACCGTGGGCTGCAGAGAGAAAAACAAGCAGGGTGGGACTGCAGGGGCTAAAGCTGGAATGGGACAATGAACTGCAAGGTGCAAATGGAGCAGAACTGATCCCAGGGACAGACCCCGTGCCCGGCCGTGCATTTTGGGGCCATTTTGGTTCATCTTGGGTGCAGCCCTGGCTGGGCTCTGGTGCTGCCCAAGGTGCATCCATGGAGGAGATCCTTTGGATAAATCCCTGCTTTATTCTTTAGCTCTGCCCAGCCTCTGCTCTAGGGCAGCCTGCACAAGGCATCAGAACAAGATGCCCACACTCCCTCCTTAACCTGGAGAAACACCTAAAATAAGAGGGAAATTATTTCTTCCAGAGGTTTCTCTGCCTTCTCCTACCCCCAGGGGATGTGTCTTATCTTCCACAGAATCCCAGAACAAGCCAAGCTGGAAGGGACCCKCAAGGATCATCCTCTSTGTCAGCAATAAATAATTTCATCAAAGAACTCCCCACAACCAGAGGCTCCCTCAGAGCTGCCTCCCTCTCAATGGTGCTATTCAAATTATCTGTATTATTGGTCATTTTCAGGATTAATCTTGCCAGAGATCTGCTTGSAGTGTCTGCTGAAAAACAATGTCCCCTTGTGCCTTGGATTTCAAAATAAAGCACCCATTCTGGATTTCAGAGCATGTATTTATAAATAAGACACGCTCACAGTCCATATTTTGCACTTTCAGTTTTTAAGTGCTGTGTGATCTCCAATTTGATGGGCTTTGGGTTTTTTCCCAAACACAYAGATCAGAAAGAGCCATTTGATGCTGTTTCTAAAGTAATGATGTGCAACTTAGTGRTCTGCACGAGCAGAGATATTTTTATATATTGTGAATATGTGTTTATCCTTCAAGCTTTGAAAGGCTGCTCACAACAGGAAATATTTACACAATCCTTCAGGCATCTGRGCTCTTTTGAAGAAATCATTAAAATAAAATTTGCTTCTGACACTCGGGGATTGGAAGAACTGTTGTGTGTTTTGGGGGCTCTTGGAAGCTTCTTTTTCCCCTTKAAATTGGCAAGATGTATTTAGTTAGCTTGGTTTTATATAGAGAGAGAGAGAGAGATGTAGATATATAGATATATTTTTGTTTGTATATTTATTTATATTTTAGGATTTATGTTTTTATATCTATATAGCATTTATATTTTCATATTTATATTTATATTTATATTTATATTTATATTTATATTTATATTTATATTTATATTTATATTTATATTTATATTATTAGATAGATAGATAGATAGATAGATAGATAGATAGATAGATAGATAGATAGATAGATAGAGATATGTATTTATGTATCTTCCTAATAGAAAGTAGGGATTGGATGTGATTATGGCTAAAAGTGGGGACTGAAAAAGGTTATAAATATCTTCCTGCATGATCCAGGACAATTTTGTAGATTTTAGGGTTAGAAAGGATCATCACAATTTTCTCTTTCTTAAAAATATCCCTGGATCTCCAGGCCTTGGGATGCCACACTCCTGTGTTTAACTGTGGGGAATTTGAATTAAATTCCACTTTCAAGGCCTCAAAATACTGGAAATTGATCATATTCCGTGGTAAAAGTTGGTTTATTCCTTGGTTGATCTCACAGTAAGAACTTCAGAAATCACAGGCAAATATATTTAATTGGAATTTGATAGGGTACAAAACATGCCATGAATGAATGCAGGAACACTTTAGACCTGTTCTTTTCCAGGCTTGCATAGAAAATCCAGTTTGGAATACCTGAAGCAGTTAAAGTGTTTCTTTGGGATGTTACTGAGGGAAGAGTTTGGTCCAGCATCCTCACCAGCAGGGCACAAGTTCCTATTCTTGTCAGCTCCCAATGAAAACAAAAACGTAATAAATAAAAATAACATAAATAAATAAATATTTGTAAAAATGAAACTAATATTAAAAATAAAAATAAAAATAAAAATAAAAATAAAAATAAAAATAAAAATAAAAATAAAAATAAAAATAAAAGCTAAAACTAAAACTAAAACTAAAACTAAAACTAAAAATTAAAATTAAAATTAAATAAAATTAAAATTAAAATTAAAATTAAAATTAAAATTAAATTAAAATTAAATAAAATTAAAATTAAAATTAAAATTAAATAAAAATAAAAATAAAAATAATTAAAATTAAAATTAAAATTAAAATTAAATAAAAATAAAAATAAAAAAAATTAAAATTAAAATTAAAATTAAAATTAAATTAAAAATAAATAATACATATTTTAAAAAAATTAAAGTCTCCTCAGTTTAAATTCTAAAATAAATCTTTGTCTTCATTCAGTAATTTTCTCATCTTGATCTCTGTATGAATCTGACTCACAAGAGCCTTGAGCAACCACACCAGAAAAATAAATGCTGATAAATATTCAGCTGACCATGGCCMGGCCCACGTGGCTCGACAATCATTCACCCCCCAGCCCAGTTTCCCAGCCAACAAAGAATTTTCCAAGAGAACTTAAAAACAGTTTGCCAGCAAAGAGCYTGAGGATTGAGATTTCATGGAACACAATTAGAGATGTGAAAATGCTCCATTATAAAAATATTAAATTTTTTTTTAATTCCATCTCCTTTAGCTAAAATTTGCTTCAGAAGTTTCCACTTCCCATGTGATCCAAAAGGTTGGATTTTAAGTGATTTTAAGTGACAAAAATAGTAGGTCTAAGGGAGCAGCAGGAATAAACCAAACACCTTGACASAAGAGGGAATTTCTCTTTGGAGGGGAACATTTCCCAGGGAATGTGTGGGATGCACAATTACACAGCAAAATTTCAATTCCTGCAAAATTTGCGGGATAAATTGCCAGAGCAGCCTGTGAAACACAACTGGATGTGTTCTGGCAATGATGGCCTGGACAGAGGGCAGGGTTGGGTGCTTTGTGTCTGAAAACACCTGGAGATTCTGTGCCCATGGCCTGGAGTCCCTCAGAGCAYAGAGATCCTAAAGGGATCTGTGGGAATCCCCCCGAGGTTCCCCCAATGGGGAGACCCCTAAAAATTTCTGTGCCAGGATTGAGAGATGAACGGGACTTRTGGMRTTTGGTCTTCAGGTTGTTGTTTATTTTTCTCTTATCAACAGCTCAGCAAGCCATCTACATCTCAGACTTCAAGTACAAAGAGAAAGGCACCAAAAGTCACAAGACATACAGGTTCAAGGTCTTTTAAAGCTATTTTGTCCAATTAACTCTTAGAATGTGTTTTGTTTCTACCTTTCTACCTCAAATAATATTAATATATAATATTAATACCTAATATCTAATTATTTGCCTGTTCACACAACTTCTGATTGTGGCTCTTTCTCACCAATCCCTCTGTGCCCCCAACACTGCAGAAAATGGAGCAGATGAAGAACAAGGAGGAGATCAGACCATGCCCCAAATCCTCTGTCTTGTCTCCTCCCACCTCCACACTAAAACCCCAAAACTCTGAGTTTTTCACCCTGTGATAAACTCTACCTCTGTCTATTTCACACACACAGATTCCAATCCATCCCAAAGGCTTGGAAGCTTTCTCCATGGATGAAAGTTAAAAGCAGTGTTCTCCTGGGGGTCAGGACTCCTCAGGACAGGCAGAGAACTATTCCCTGTGCCCTGGGCTCCAGCAGGGATCCAAAATAATTGCCTGGAATTATTTAAGGTCAGGTTGAAGGGAGCTCTGAGCACCTGATGGAGTTGAAGGTGTCCCTGCTCACTGCAGTGGGGAYCTGATGACCTTTAAATGTCCCTTGGTTCTGTGGCACTCATCCCACCAAACGATCCACCCAAGCCACTGAAGGAATTTAACAAGACATTTGTAAAGACATTTCTCTGTCTCTTCAGGTTGCAAAGATGAGCTGGGAGATGAACGCAAACTCCTCAGGCTGCTTGGAGCACCCAAGCAGACAGAAATGATGCTGGAYAAAGTCTGATGGGTTGATTTTTTGCCCCCCCTGCATCCCATAAAGAGTGGTAATTGACATTTTAATGCATGACATGTCGCATTCCTTCATAACGCTGCCGTAATTGAATCCACGTGAAACCGGAGTGCTCTGGGTGACCCCGGAGTGTGCCACACACCTGGAAGCAGTGAAGTTCAATTAATATGTCATTGCTACTAATAACAGCTACTACTGAGAACCTCCAGCCAGTGGCTGCTCCAGGYGAAACAGTAATCCTTGGATTTAGGCAGATAATGTACAGTAAACACCAAGGAGCCATTGTTTACATGCAGTGCTGCTTTGGATCAGCACTTAAAATCTTGCTCTCTCTGTAATTTGCTTTTCTTTTTCTTTTTTCACTGAATTCCACCATTTAATTCGCCCCCGTGCTGTATTTGTCTGGCTTGGTGTGCAAAAATTTGCAGCTCCTAAAATAAAATCAGCTGAGGGCCATTAGTGGGGTGAATCAAACAGCGCCGAGACAAAGGCTCYTGCAATAAAAAGGGAGCATAAATCACACCCTTGCACAGAGAGGAGAAAAAAACTGTGATAAAATGGCCTTAAGGATTTGATTTAGTCTGTCAAAACACAGGAAATTTAGAGTGGAGGGTTGAGAGTCCTTCTTTTGCCTGGTTTGCTGTTAGAATTAAGTTATCCAAAGTCCTACATCGAGGAAATTGATGTGCAAGCACCAGGAGCCTGAATATTCCCTTCGTTCATTTACTGGTCCAGCAGTAAATTGGGGTTGAAATTCAGGAACTGCTCCCTTTCCAGGGGAAGAAAGGGTTGAAATTCTCCTTTTTATTTATTTCAGCATCAGGTCTGATGGTTTCACTCAGCTGTGGCTCTGGAGACAACCTGTGTGTCCCAGGGGCTGAACCTGGGAATTATTAAACCAACTTATCAGTAGGGAATCAAAATAGATCGGAGCTCTGAGCAACCTGAGCTGGTGGAAGGTGGATCTGGATATCTTTAGTCAGGTCCACTCCAACCAAAGCATTCTAGGATTGGCTCCTGGAATCCACAATTTCACTCAGTGTTGACACAATTTTTCAACTCACTTGTGCTCCTGGAAGACAACCTGTTGGTGTCTCGCAAGGGGTTAAACCTGAGAAATTACTAAACTGTGGGTTTGGCTTCTTTTTCTAGCCTCTGCCTCTGTACAAGTTGGATTGAAGCACTTGAGAACAGATTGCATGTTCAGCACTCCATTGTTTATTGTTTCTTAGCTATATTCACAAGTCATGAGTCCTACAGCATTCTACTAACAAGCTACAAAATGGCTAACTATGTTTTTCTACAAGGTTTTTTAAAGATAAACTGTCCACCTAAATTATTTTTAATTTTAACCCAATACTCAACCACCCGTGCCTGCAATGGGGACTTTTTTATCCAATGACACAAAACCACCCAAACCCATGGAGGAGAAGGAGAAGGAGGAGGAGGAGAAGAAGAAGGAGAAAAAGAAGGAGAAGAAGGAGGAAAAGAGGAATGTGAAGGAGAAGAAGAAGAAGAAGAAGAAGAAGAAGAAGAAGAAGAAGAAGAAGAAGAAGAAGAAGAAGAAGAAGAAAAAGAAGAAGAAGGTGAAGAAGAAGAAGGAGAAGAAGAAGGAGAAGGAGAAGAAGAAGGTGAAGAAGCAGGAGCAGCCTCCACCCTAAAACCTCCATCTTGCTTTCTATCTATTCCTGTATTCTAAACCCTTCAACTCTGAGTTTCCCACCCTGTGATATCACACACTTCTATTCAAACTCCACCCCCACAATCCCAATTTTATCATTCCATTTTGGAAGCTTCTCCAGGGCCTCAGGTCAAATAWAGWATTTTCRTGTGGGTCTGTYCCCTTCAGCACAGAAAGTRTYYAATTCTCAGCATCCAGAACTCCAACACTTCCCCTGTAGGGAATCAGAATTGATGGAGCTCTGAGCAACCTGGGCAGGTYGAAGGTGGAACTGGACAACCTTTAAGGTTCACTCCTGTGGGAAATGGATTTGTAGGGAATTCTCAYGGCCTGACAGAAGGCTCACACAGTGTGTGCATCTGTGTGCAAACCTTGAGACAAGAAATGCTGACCTAGAAATGCCCTGGAACAGGACAGACATTGCTGAGAGAGAAATGGAGCTGGAAACAAGTTTCAAAGGATGGTTTTGTAAATAAGACTGGATAGTTTGGAGAAATAGAACTGTGAAAGATGAATTGTGGGATCCATGAGGGGTAATTTTAGATAATTGGTTTTAAGGCATTTACAGCAAAAGCTGATAGGGCAAGAAACACTTACAGTGTATTGTAATTAGGAAATAATTGGCTTCTGATTGTGATGGCATGAATTATAACATCTGTATTGTCTCACCCTTCACATGACACTGAAAATGGAATAAAATGTTTTAAAACACATCTCTGTTGCCCCATCTSTGGGTCAGAAAAAGGCTTAATCCAACAGACTCCAACCCAAAGCATTCTAGGATTGCTCCTGAATCCACCATTTCCCCATCCTGGCTGGGATTATGGAGCAGAATATCGAGTTTCAAACATTACATCACTTTGAAAACACTGAAGACCACAGTGGTGATTCATGAGGAGCTTGGCCTCTTCACAGAACCCCTGTTTGCAGCATCAGACCTSTGAGTTTTTATTGGTGTCCAGGCAAATCTCAGGGGAGTTGTAGTTTCTGGCTGGGTAATCCCCAYAGATCCCAGTTTTTATTGAAAATGGGGTTGGATTTGTGCAGAGCTGCCCTCCTCCCCCAGCACCTCTCATCACCACATCTATTTTATTCCTCCAACCACGCTGGGCTCTCATCTCAGATTTGCCTGAGATTTATCTGTCAGCTTTATCTGCTCCTAAARTCAGTTCAGCTCTGCAGCTGGTTCTCCCAGGAATTCATGATAAATTATATTCCCCGTGTTTTTCATGCTCCTATTTCCCCTCGCTCWGCTTTTGTAAATCTCAGTTTCAAGCCTGCTCTGCTGACCTGAAATCCCACATTTATGGGTTTAGAAGCCAYATTTCCCCAGTGATGGTGGGCAAAYCAGTTGGGAGAATATTCCTTCWTATTAATTATACAAATTTATCTAATTCTGAGAGGTTTTTTTAACTCTCCAGTCCATGCTGCATTTTTTGAGGGTCAGAGGCATCAGTGGAATCAATCCCACTGTATTTGCACTGCCCAACACTCCCAATCTATTCAGGGTAAACATTTCTCTGCCAATCCCCACTGCAGGAATATTTCCCAAGATATGCTAATGGCASCTCTCCAGTGCTGGAAAAACCCCACAGCAGAGAAAGCTGGGGGAAAAAATAAATATAGAGAATGTTCTGGGTTCAAAAGGGAGGAAAGAGGAGAAAAGCACATTCAGAATTTGTCTTTTGGCAGGAGGAGAAATAGAATAATTTCTGGAGCCACTCAGGTGACAAAAGGAAGGTTTGGAGACAACAATTTGGACAAGTTTGTGTTGGTGCAGGGAATCTACTGATTTCTTCCCTCAGAAAATGAATGTATTGGGAGACTTAAAGCCAAGGATCTTATTTAGCTGAGGTTGGTTTTATGGAGAGCTCAGCCTGAGAACAGATGGTTCCAGGAATTTTTGGAAATTCCTAATKAGTAGTACAAGAAAATAGAGATATAATTCCATATATTTGTCTATAGCAAGATGAAATTTTCTCCTGTTTGGTTGTTTGCTTGTTTATTTTGGATTTTTGGGGGTTTTGGGTGTTTAGGGTTTTTTATAGAAAAGAAAAGARCAAAAAATTACTTTGAAGACATAAAACCAGGTTTTCTACTTCCTTGCAAATAATCCAAATCACATCATCATTTCCAAAGTTATAAATTGCTCTGGGARTGGGCTTTTCCAAGGAGAACGTATAAAATAACTGTGCAGGAGGAAGTCACAGGGAGATTTTAAAGGTACTGGGCTGGTTCTTAGAGCCTTTTTCCTATCTCAGATATAAAATCTTCCTTATCCTGGCATTCCCCAGCTGGAATTTTCTTTTCATTTTTGTTGGGTTTTGGTTRGGGTTTTAATTTTTTTTTTCCCTTTTTTAAGTTTGGGATTTTAAGAGAAAAAGCACAAAGAACACAGAGTTCAATCTCCAAGTCTGGATCAGAACACCATTTRCCCTCATTTTCCTGTGAGTGACCCCGAATTGATGAACTGAGGGGAAAGTTCAGTTGTTTTTGAGGGATTTCAAGCTTTAATCTCCATCTTTTCCACAAAAAATGTGGAGAGAGGAGCCCACACTGGAGCAGGTTTGCTGGAAGGGCCTGTGATCCCACGGAGCCCTCAGGCGAGAGCTCCTGCGAGACTGACCCATGGAAAAGGGTATCCACCTGGAATTGTTCCTGAAGGACTGGCCCCATGGAAAATTGGCACGTAAAAGTTCCTGAGCACTGCCCCATGAAGGAGAGAAGAGAAATTCAGAGGACTGGCCCCTTGGAAATTGGAGCAGTTTCCTGAGGGACTGACCCCATGCGAAATTGGAAGCGAGTTCCCGTGAGGCGGACTGGCCCCATTGGAAAAGGGAAATGAATAATTCATGAGGACTGACCCCATGGAATTGCGAAGCATTCCTGAGGGACTAGACCCCAGGGAAAGGGGAAGGAATTCCTGACGGGACTGACCCCATGGAAGAAATTTCAATTCCTAGGGACTGATCCTATGGAAATGGTAAGCAGTTCCTGAGGGACTGGCCCATGGGAAAAGGGAGAGAATTCCTGAAAGGAATGACCCTGTGAAAAGGGACGCCACCTGGAGCTGTTTCCTGAAGGACTGAGCCCATGGGAAAGGACCCACCTGGAGGAGTTCCTACAGGACTGGACCCCATGGGGAAAAGGAGAAATTCCTGCTGGACTGGCCCCATGGGAAATTGGAGCAGTTCCCGAGGGACTGTGCGCCCAGTGGGAAAGGGAGAAATTCCTTTGAGGGTCTGACCCCCATGGAAAAGGGATCCACCCTGGGGAATTGTTCCCGAAGGACTGTGGCCCCATGGAGAATTGGAGCAGTTCCTGAGGACTGGCCCCATGGGAAAGGGGAGAAATTCCTGAGGACTGACCCCATGGAAAAGGGAGAAATTCCTGAAGGAATGACCCGTGGAAAAGGGATCCATGGAGCAGTTCCTGCAGGACTGACTCCATGGAAATAAGATCCAAACTAGGACAGTTCCTGAAGAGGACTGAGTCCAAGGGAAAGGAGCCACACTGGAGGAGTTCCTACAGGACTGACCCCGATGGGAAAAGGGATCAAATCCTGCAGGATTGACCCCATGAATAAAGGGATCATTTCCTGCAGACTGACCCCATGGAAAAGGGATCTACACAGGGACAGTTCCTGAGGGACTGACCTCATGGAAACGGGATCAGCTCCTGAAGGATTGACCCCATGGAAAGGGAGAAATTCCTGAAGGACTGACCCCATGGAAAGGACCCACACTGGAGGAGTTCCTACAGGAATGACCCCATGGGAAAAGGGAGCAGGTCCTGCAGGAATGACCCCATGGAAGTTGGAGCAGTTCCAGAAGGACTGACCCCATGGAAAAGGGGGAAGTTCCTGCAACAATGACCCCATGGAAAAAGGGAGAAGTTCCTGAAGGAATGACCCTATGGAAAAGAGAGCAATTCCTGCAGGACTGACCCCATGGAAAAGGGATCTACACGGGGGAAGTTCCTGAAGGACTGACTCCATGGAAAAAGCATCCACCTGGATCAGTTCCTGAAGGAATGACCCTATGGGAAAAGGAATCAATTCCTGCAGGACTGACCCCATGGAAGCTGGAGCAGTTCCTGAAGGAATGACCCCATGGAAGGTGGATCAATTCCTGAGGGACTGACCCCATGGAAAAGGGAGAAATTCCTGAAGGAATGATCCCATGGGAAAGGGATCCATCCCTGAACGACTGACCCCATGGAAAAAGGAGCAGTTCCTGCAGGACTGACCCAATGGAAAAGCTCCYTCAGGAGCTCCCCTGAGCCACTGGAGAAAATCAAGAGCATTTTGAGTTTTCGTGAACCTCAGTGATATGAGGAGAAGGGAGGGGAAAGTATTTTTTAGTAGCTGACCTTTTTTTCACTTTTCCTCCTATTATCTCTTCTAACCCGTCAGTTTATTGAACTGGAATCGAGGTGAATTTTTCCCAGGTTTGAGCCTGCTATTGACCTGTGACTATCCTCTTTTCTCTACCTATGGTCCTCTCTTTCTTCGTTTGTTCCTCTCTGTCGTCTTTTAGCACAATTCCTGAGCGTTCTCCCTGTCCTTTTACCTGCTCTTGTAACACAGGAGCCTTCATGACATTTCCTCTGCATGTTCCAGCGAGGGGTGGGTGGACTCTGTTTTTCTTTACTCTTATGTCATCTTTCTTTTATTTTCGCTCTATTGGAGTCTCTTCTCTCTTTTATTCATTTGCTCGCTCTTCTCTGCTGTTTACTTCGGTCTACTTGACTCTTCCCTCTGGCTCGTTTCTTTCTTTCTGGCGCTCTTGCGTTTTCTTTCTTTCTTGTCTCGTCTCGTTTTTGCTTCTCTTCTCTTCTTCTCCTTCTCTTCTCTTTCTGCTTCTTCGTTAGTCTTCTTGTTTCCTATTCTTGTTGATCTCTTTTGCAGCGTCCTTTCTCCTGTCTTTCCTCGTTCTTTCTCTTTTCTTTCGTCCTCGTCCTTGTTTCATTCTTTCATCTTCTCTTCCTTACTTCTCTCTCGTGTTCGCTTATTCTTTTTCTCTCTTTTCTTCTCTTACGAGTTTCTCCTTCTCTCTCTCTCTTTGCTTCCTGTATATTCTACTTCTTACTCTTCATTTGATTTTTGCTCTCATCAGCTCTTTGGTTTATAGGGTTCATTCATCTTTGTGCGGTTCTCTTTGCATTTATTGTCTTACTTACTTGACATAGGAATACTGTCCTTGCATTATTGCTCAGTCTGTTCCTTACCTCTCTCATTTGTTGCTCTTTAGTTTCTAGTGTCTTCTGCTTCGGTATGTAAGCTTTTGCCCTTCCCCTCCCTTGATTATTTGTACCCTCGTCTTCGTGTTTTTCTTTTTCATTTACCGTTCACTTTGCTTTCGTTCGCTTTCCCTTTTGGTTCATGTTCTTTTATTTTGCTTCGGCTGCTCTTCCTGCTTAGATCGGAGTCGATTGATCTCTCGTACCTCTGTATTGATGCTTGAATCCTTATGACTATCATTTATTACTTAGTGATCTCTTTGGCCTTTCTTCTCTTTCTTCAGTCGTGACAATGAGTTAAGTTCAACTTTCTTCCACCATGAATCTTTCTGTCCTCCGCCCATTTTCTTTTTAGGGTAGCGATGTAATCTTGCTTGCTTTATTCTTTATGTATAGGGTTTGATGGCTGGGGGAGGTGGTGTTCGTTCTTTTCGGACGGCGCGTATGGATTTTGTTGTCGTTCTTGTGTGTTGCGTGGGGTGTCGCGTTGTTTCCTTTATCTTTTACATCTGTAGTCTCTTCCTAGTCTTATATTCGTTTTTGTTTCTTTTGTTTGTCAGATTCGCTCATTCTCTCTTCTCTCTCTTTTTCTTGTTATAGGTGTAGCTTTCATTTCTCTTTGGTTCTTTTCATGTTTCGTGTGCTCAGTCGTTCTTAATTCTTACCCGTTCTGTTCCGGTCTCTGTCGTTCCTCGGAGCGCGCTGCCGCGTTGCAGCTCCTAAAGTGGCTGCAGGCTTCGTTCCGATGCTGCCAACGCCACACACGTTCGCCTGAATGAATACAAGTTTTTAACCTCATGCAGAAAGGATAAGAAAGGAGCATGCTCCACATAGGTTACAACGCTGGAGCTGTGGCAAATTATGAGTTACACCAGCTTTTTTTTGTGTGTGTGTGGGAAGTGGTACAAATGACTTGCACGACAGTTCCAAGTTTCTTTTTTGAGTTTACTGTGCGCGAGAGTGTGAGTGAACTACTACCAAAACATCTGCAAAAAATACAGAGTTGCCAGGCGAACCTTGTAGGGAGGGTGCCTGAAGGCACAAGAGACATTCTGGCAAACATGGATATACGTTTACTTTGCTTGGGGGGTCAAACAAGTGACACTTGCAGTAATACTAAAATGGATGGGAGGTTTCAAACTGGAGACTAACGTAAACTTCAGCTGCTTCTTCCAAAGAACTTGGACATGACATTGCCAATCTGCTTTCAATGGCAAAACAATAATTCCTACGGTTTAATAAAAGTCAACACATTCCTTGTTTCTATGATTAACACACACAAGACAAATCCTTCGCTGAATACCTAGGCCCTTTAACTATTTCTATCTAAAATTTCTTGCCCACGAGGTCCTCAAGCCTGCAGTTCTAGCAGAACATGTTACTCTCTACCCTAAAAATGACCTTATTTACCAGAGCATTCAAAATTTTGCTGACAACACACTGCTTCAAGTCTGGCATCGGCTCGACTCTAATTGCCATCAGTGCATTTTTATAATCACACAGCTGTCTATTCTTTTTTGATATTTTAGCTTTGGGTTTTGGACACTTTCTTGGAGGACTTCAAGCACAAGTAATCGCAAGGTTTCAAGGATTAATAGGCCAAGAAAAACCCAAACAGAGTGAAAAGCGACCGCACAATGTATTGAATTTAGTAATATGTACCCACACGGTGTCATCATATTTTGAATACAGTGACCCTGGAATATGGATATTCCCAGTACTGTTAGCTCCGAATAAGTTGAACACTAAAGAATGAAATAACGAGGTCTTTTTATCAATCATTCTAGAACAACACCTACAACATCAGCTCTGTAAAAATGCAGTTTTTTGAGTAAACTGACGTTCATCAGTGCAATTTAAGTTTTTGTTCTGGAAAATAGAAGACAAAATCTAGGGGAAACATTCTGGGCAATGGAAAATTCTGTAAGTAAGTAACCTAGTAATAGAAAGTCAATCAGCATTTTTAATGTATCCAACATCACCCAGCCCCTCCAGATGCTTAATCAGCTGTTCATTATACAGTCAGTATCCTGAGAGCCCCATACACTTAGCTTGCGGCGCGCGCGAGAGGTCCAGCTGTGTGAGAGGAAGCACAGGAGCTCTCTGAAGGATGCACATCGGCTAAAACGTGTTTTCAATACCCCTAGGAACAGTGGTCTT
>NDFG01000043.1:588897-610011 GCA_002167245.1 Sporophila hypoxantha
ACTGTCATTGGAAATCTAATTGGCGGCACTTGACTCTTATTAATAGTCCAGTATTCTCAGGGTGTTCGCCATCATTTTCCTTCTATTATTCCTTTCACCCTTATTATTTTGTGTTCCCAAAAAGGGAAAGATTATGTCTTGGGTCTCTTCTCATTTTTTTTTTTTTTTTTTTTCTTCCTCTTTCAGCCTCATATGTTCCTCTCCCCTTAGTTAACAATATTTTCCCATTTTCCCTAATTAAAATTCCATGCTCCCTTCCTTTGATCCCTTGTAATTTGATTCTTTCCCTCTTATTCCCCTTTTCTTTCCCGTCTCTTTCCCCTTCTCCTTTCCCCTATTTTGTTTTTTTTCTTCCTTTGCCCTTTTGGTTTCACCCACTAAACATCTACGACCCCCCAGTCCACAACATTAGGCCCCGCCCTCCTCGCCCAGCCCGTTCTCTACCTCGGCATTTGTCACCCCCGTCATTCGCTAAGAGTACAGCCTGGGACATCTCAATCCCAATTTTCTGTTTGGTCCTCTCTCCTGCTGCCCACGCCAGGTACACAGCAGACTGACTGAGGCAATATTGTTCCTCTAAACCACACTGTTCACTCGGCCAAAGGTCTGTCCTCTCCCTCCCCTCCTTCTCAATATCATTTCAGCGGCTCCCTTTTCATGCTGTGTTCCTTTTCCCCCTTTCATCGTATGTGAATCACCTCTTGTAAAGCTTTTTATCGTCTGCCATCCATCTATATGGCAGTATCCATTTGTAAGTGTTCTCCAGCGGATGAAGGCTTTTGGGCTGGCCGTTCTGTTTTTATCCCTTCACCTGTCTCCTGGCCGGGGATACCAAAATTACGTACCTCCCCGCATATGTCAAAGATACCACTTTTGGTACCGAGTGCTGGTTGTTGCTTCTGCTCAGGTACTTAAATGGTTTTGGTGAATGTGGTAGCGGTTTATGGTGGGTACTCATGTGTGGTTTATCCTGTAAAGAGTTCTGTGTTTCGAGCCGTTCCTCTTCACCGCCCCGCAGTTTCCCCCTTCACCTTTTGTCTATACGCTGGTCTGTTTTCCCCCATATGCTTGGGGTTATTTTGATATGGGCTCGTTATTGATAGTTGTGTATGTGCGCCCCTTTCCCCGTGGGTATCTGGGAGGGGTGTCTGTGCTCCCTATCGATTTTGGCTTAGTGTCCCCCCTTTTGGTATATCTTTTTCCCCTTTGGGTGACAGCTGTCCTCCTTTACACACTCTTGGCACACCCGATTCTGTGGCCTCTTATGTGGTGCCCAAATATATTCTTGATCATTAAGAGAAGAAAGCTCTCACTTTAAATGGTTTGCGTCGATGGTTGGTGAAAGCACTGGTGGAACAGGTTGCCCAGATAACCCTTATGCTTAGTGGCCATCCTACTGACCTCAACCTGCTGAAATAGTGTATTTTAGTTTCAAGGCCAGGTTAGGATTGGGTTCATCTCCCATGGGATGGGGAGGATGAGATTTGTCTTTGACGCAATCCTTGCGTCTAGAGAAAGGAAGAGCATCTCTGCTATGCGGAGAAGGCGGGTCCATCTTCCTTATTATGAAAAAACTAGATTTGTCTTTTGATCGCCCGCCTGCGTTTAGAAATAAGATGAAATCTTTAAAAGTCCCCTTTCAATTCCAAACATTTTTATTGATTCTCTATGATCCAATTCAACCGGATATAGATTAAAACTGGAGCCACACTCTTCTCAGCTGGTTTCCCCTTTCACCGTGTGATTATTAGGACCATCAGTGAAAGAGTGAGTCAGTCTGAGGGAGGATAACAGGCTCCATCCTATAATTCCCCAAATATCTTACGCCATATTCCCCATATGTTCACCTCCTTTCCCCTTTTTCTTAAAGCGTAACAAAAGATTTTTTCCCATGCAGGATTCTTAGAACTGGTGTGCATATGCCCACAAAACTGGTGGATTAAATCCCCCTCTTTGAAAATAATCAAGATTCCTGGAACAGATACACCCCTTTCCTGGGACCATCTCTGCTGTAGCTGACCCGTTCTCGTCCACACCAGTCCCTCCGCCAACTTCATTGAGATTCTGTGATCTATGGACCTATACTGCAAAACCACCAGTAACTCTCACTGAAAGGATGTCAGTGCTGCCTCACCACTGACTTTTCTCTATAAGTCTCCAATTTACTCAAGGTAAGCCTGTGCTTCAAGGCCTCTTCCCCTAAACATTTGTGGGGTAAATTAATAATACCTACGATACCCTTAACCCTTTCCCCTTTCCTTCCCGAGGCCCTCTCTCCCACTTTCCCCTGAATTGTGTATTCCCAGTGTTTCTCCTGCCTTGCTGAGGCTGCACTCTGGGAATTCCACGCTGGTTTCAGCTCCTGCCTTGGAGATTTGGCTGATCCAGGTCCATTTGCAGGGCTCAGGTCTTGAGTTCCCACAAATGACCTTGTCCAGAATTTCTGCTTTCCCTCTCCATCCCCTCCCTGCCCCTCATGCTCCAGTCCCTTGTGAAAAGCTCATTCTTTACTTAAATTTCTCTGTCTGTCCATGGTAAAAAACCTATTTAGAAATCAAAGGTGCAGTTGTTAATGACAGCACATTCATTTGCTTATGACTMTGCTCAGAACAGAGTAAAACATCACATAATTAGGCATAAATAGCATTATGCATAAATAACATTTTCCATCCATCATTTCTAAATCATGACTAAAGTATTTATAAACTTTACCATCAYGTTTTACCAAAGTCCTCCTGACAGTCATTATATAATGTATTGAATGCCAAGCAGCATAAAATACCACCAAAAAAAAGAGGGAGAAATGTTTTTGAYTCAGAATTCCTCTATTCCTCACAGATCCATTATTCATCTCCACTAGATTAGTCACACTGCTCATACAAGCCAAGGACCACTGAGAAAACAAATCTCTGAGCAGAACTTTGAAAAAGTAAATAAAAATACTCACATTGACTTTTTAGAATGTTCAAAGGATTTCAGACAGATAGAGTAAAAATGATCCAYTGTGTGCTTTTCCCACTAGGTTTTTTCCAGTTTCTCCAGCCAAGAAGCTTCCTCTCCCTGATTGATACACTCCCTCTCCTATTCCCAGCTTTTGCCTTTTAAACTATCTCCCATACTTAAAAGAAATACGGTTTGCAGCTTGTATTAGCAGCAGCAAATGCTTGGTCACGAAACTTTGGGTGTCATAATTAATACCAATTATCAGAGCCCTATGAAAATACTTTCGGAAAATTCATTGAATTCCAGCTCCGGTTGTGGAGGGGGGGGAAAAAAAAAATGAAGTTGACCTTAACAAAACAACTTTATTCTCCTTAGAAAACTGAAATTGAAAACCTGACCCGAACATGAGCGCTGAGAGTTTTTAACTTGGGCATATTTTTTGCAAATATCARCCATTTGGATCAGTCCATCAAGTCTGACAGCTCCTGCAGGGTTGCACGGCTGTGTTGTCACTGCACAGCACACACAGCGTGCACCCCCTTCTGCAGCAGGAACAGCAAATAAAACCCCCACATTTACAAGTTTGAAGGGTTAAAAAAAAMACCCCACAACCCTTATTTCATTTTTAAACAGCCGTATTTTTTCTGGATAGGAGCTTTTGACAAACCCCCTTCCTCAAATGCTGTCTGAGCAACAAGAAAGAGCCTGGAGATTTCCTTCCCTCCACCCTGATTAGAAATGGGATCCATGCCCCAGCTGGATATTTCCAGTTCATGCCCAGTAGAAATAATTTTCTGTCCTATTGCCAAGTGTGTCCCATGTGGCCAGCAAAGGTTGGACAATAGCAGCGATACAGCTTCCAGAAAGGAGCTGAAAACGATCCCCTGCAGCCGGAGGCCTCCATTCTGCATAGTTTCATCGTTCCAGCGCCGAGATTCCACTTCCTTTTTCTCCCCTTTCAAGTATTCAGCTCGAATCCATCCTCCCGCCGATGTTTATGGCTCCCACCTTGTCTGGAGGGGCATGGCACCCTAGAAGGTCGATCCCAAAATCTTCCACTTCACCAGCAACCCTCAGGCACACCAGTAACCCCAGTGAATATCAATGTGGCACGGCGGTGCCGGGGCAAGTTAAACAAATCCCGCGGAATCTGTTTTATTAGCATTTATAGGATTTGCGTGTGTGAGCGGCCGTGTGTGTACAGCCACGCTTGGGAGCGGTAGTTACAGGGGGAAAAGAAATCCGGGGGATTCCTCCGGGGACCATCAGCGCCGCTGCTCCTCGGGCTGCGAGCGGTGCCGATGGAAATGTTCAAATATCCGACGCTGTTTTCTTTCCTGTGGAACTTGGTGGGATTTCTCACAGTTAATACTTCAGCTAAGCACATCAGACTAAAGTTAAGCCCCGCTCTGTGCTCGGCTCCGCAGCCCCAAATTTCCTCCCCCGACCTCCACCGAGGGGGGAAAGAAAAACCAGGAAAACTCCACCAACACCAAAATCGCGGKGCTGCCAAGTTTTTTTGGTGCAAAGGTGACACTTTTAGGGACAATTTCAGAGGATGGCAACCCCTGTCCTGCTGCCTGTCCCTGGAAASAGCGGCTGGAGCGGCCCTGGGAATTCCTTGGGATCCCGGGAGGGGCAGGGATGGGAAGGGAGCGGTGCCGGGGGTGCCGCCCCCACGCCTGAAAGATGCGGAATTATCCCAAAAAAAAGGTGTTGGATCRCCTCCCTTGGAGGCTCGGGCTTGTCCCCGTGGCCACCCAGACACGGGGCACCCACCCGCGCAAGGGAGATGCCAAAGGAGTTTGGTTTGGGGTGGATGGGGGAAAAGAGTTTGGTCTGGGGTGGATGGGGGAAAAGAGTTTGGTTTGGGGTGGATGGCGTGGTTCTCACCTCTTCTTTTCCTCTCTGTTTTCCGTCTCCAGTTGAAAAAACCCTGGCAAGGAAAAAAAAAAGGAAAAAGGTTGGAAATGTTCCTCTGTTACACAGCTCACCTGGGAAAGAAACTCTTTCCCTTTTGGAGGGTTTTCCCCTCCAAGCAAAGGGAAAATGTTGTTAAATAATCGTGAGGTTTGTGCGCGCCCSGCGTAGGATTCCACGTCGAGGTGTCCGTGAAAACATAGCCTGAGTTTTTAAGTAATAAATTGTTTTATTTATTCTCCTGATTTATTTTCGTCCCGACGAGGAGTTTTTTTAGGAAAAGAGTGGCAGGGAAGTCCCTGCAGCCACCTCGGGCTCACCGAGCTGCTKACAGCGAATCCACCTCGACACATTTGGGCCACCCTCGCAGCACCGTGATTTTCTCTTTTTCTGTCGGGATTCTCTTGAAAACATTCGCCAATCRGCCCTTTCTCCAAACCACCGCAATGTTTTGGAAGTACAACACGCTCCCCTCGCGCTCTCCTTCGCCACCCGGTCGTTTGTGTCTATATTTTGTTCACAGGACCCAGAAATGTCCCACATCAATTCCTTTTCGGGGTTAGCGATCACGGAGCTCGTTGAATCGGGCCCGTTAGGACCTGCCTTGATATACAGCAAATTTTCCACAAAAAATAAATATATCTATATATAAATAAAATATTTTTCCCGATATATATGGGTTGTTTTTGGTTTTTTTTTTTTTACCTCTGCTCACACGTCCAGTTTCGGCGGCGGGCGGAGGTTGCATTGAATTTTGAGAATTTCCCCGAAAAGCTGAAGTTTCTTTTCGACGGCTGGTTTTGGTTTTTCGGTTTTGGTTTTTTTTTTGTTGTTGTTGTTTTTAGGTTTTGGGTTTGGTTTTTTTCCCCTAAATTAATTTTCGTTTGTTTTGCTCTGCAAAAAGTCCCAGCCGAAACACGCTCCAGTTAAAATGGACTAAAAATACAGCTTGTGGGTTAAATCTGGCATCTCCAAACTGCCCAGCAGAGGTGCCCCCATAAAGATGGGCACGGAGCTGCTGTTTTCCCCTGTTTTGTGGGTAAAAAGGGCAGCGCGGGAGGGATAAACGAGGCACACCGCACATTTCTGCTTTCGCTCAGCTTTCCTTGACCTGCGAGCCTAAATCCAAATTAAATCGCACCCATTCCCTGCAGAAGCCGCTGTGCCCGGGCGCGGCCCGGTACCTGACCAGGGGGATGGATTAGGATTAGGATTAGGATTAGGATACCTGACCTGATGGGTTTGGGGCCATTTGGGGCAGTCCTGGAACCCTTCAGGGCTCCGCTCGCCCGCTGCTCGCCCCCATCTCCGGCCGGAGGTGCCGCAGGGTCCCCGCGTCGCCATCCCGGGGACGCAGCTGCAGAGCTCGCCTTTCCCTCGGTGTGAACAGGGCGGGCTCTCGCTGCTCTCACGGGATAATTAATTGTTTTAGAGGCCCGGTGAGCTCCCCAAACGCGCTCGCCCGCCGGCCGAGCCTCCCGCGGGGATTAACGTGAAGGAGCGGGGCGTTGTGTCCCCCATCCCCGGGGATGCGGAGCCGCGTCTCGCCGGTCCCTCCTCGTCCCTCCTTGTCCCTCCTCGTCCCTCCTTGTCCCTCCTTGTCCCTCCTTGTCCCTTCCTGTCCCTCCTTCCTCCTTGTCCCTCGTCTCCTTGTCCCTCCTTGCCCTCCTTGTCCCTCCTTATCCCTCCTTATCCCTCCTTGTCCCTCCTTGTCCCTCCTTGTCCCTCCTTGTCCCTCCTTGTCCCTCCTTTCCCTCCCTTGTCCTCCTTGTCCCTCCTTGTCCTCTTGTCTCCGCCTCCTTGTCCCTCCTTGTCCCTCCTCTTCGTCCCTCCTCGTCCTCCTTTCCCCTCCTTGTCCCTCCTTGGTGCCTACCTTGTCCCTCTCTGTCCCTGCTATGTCCCTCCTTGTCCCCTCTTCCTCTTCCTTTCTCCTCGCTTGCTTCAATCCCCACGCGTGGCCGGGCTGGCTCCGGGAGCTGGGGCTGTGTCCCCGTGCGGCTGGGACAGGGACACACGCCCGGCTCGATGTCCCCAAAGGCTTCTCAAGGGCTCCCGTCGGGTTAAACCCCGCCCGGGCTGGGCTTAATTCCCTCACTCGGGCCATGCCGAGGGACGCGGGCATGGCTTTGGTGACAAGCCCTGCAGAGGTGGCCCRGGGCTCTCCGGGGGAGGGGMRRCYGGGGTCCCGGCATCTCCTTCATRCGCTCCATSTCTCCCCGAGCGCTGCTSCGGCAGCTCCGGGGTTYAGCCCCGCTCAGCGGAGCCCGGCGGGGGCTGATGAGCAGCGGCTGCCGCCGGAGCTCGGCCSCGTCCTCGCCGTGTGCGAGGGGAATGTGCGAATATATTTGTGTATAAAGGTGTAAAACGGGTGTAAACGAGCGCTGGGGTCTCTCCGAGCCACGCGGACCTGCGTGTCCAGGTCCGCTTTACCCAAATCCAGAATAAAGCTCTCGGGTGATTTCGCGGCGCTGCCGAAYGGCCCCACGCGTGTCACGGCCCCGCGCCCCCCGTGTCCCCTCCCGCGGGCAGCTGGGGCGACGAGGCCCCCTCGGGGTCACCGGGAAGGGCAGCGAGGGCCAAGGGGAGCGGGCTGGCGCTGTCCCCCCGCCCCCGGCTCCCCCCGGCAGCGCCGGTCGCGGCTCCGCGCTGCGTTCGGGTCCCTCGGAGGGCGCTGCGCGGGAGGACACGTCACGGAGACATTATCCCCTCCCCTCTTGAGGCTCTCCTGGCTTTCTGCAGCCTTTGCTAAAGAATTAACCGAGAGGTCCGCTTCAGAGCTCCTTCTGCCCCTGGGAAAAAAAAATAAAGAAATTTAAAAGGCGAGGAAAGAAAAGGAAAAAGAGAAAAGAAAAAAAAAAAAAAAAAAGAGCGGAGATATCGGTGCTTTCAGACGAGGAGCGTGGCGGCTGTGATTTCCGAGAGGAGGGGAATTTTACCTTCGATCCATGCCGAATCGCGGGAGGTGAATGTAGCAAACCCTCCCCTCGCCTTTGAAAGGCATGTCTCTGCCAAAGAGCCACCGCTCCGCTCTTGAAATGCGTGACAAATAAACAAGAAACAAACAAAAATTAGAGAGAGGAAATATTCCTGTCTTTCAAATTCTTTTTCTTTAAAAGAGGAGAGAAAAAAAAAAAAACAACAACAACAAAAAAACCAACCAAACCAATAAATAAAAGCAACAAAATCAATGCCGCGCCTCTGCCAGCGCTCGGACTTGTTTGGAAAGAGACAACGCTGAAGTGGCACTGGTCCCGAGGAAAACGGATCCTTTAATTTGACTCCGCATGAGAAGCGCGTTTGGAGCCGGGCGCAGCGGCCGCAGCGGCAGGAGCGGCCCCGCAGCCCCCGCGGCCCCCGCGGCCGCCCCGGCGCTGCCGGAGCCCCCCGGCACGGGCGGAGCAGCAGCAGCGGCGCCCTCGGGCCGCGGGAGCCCGCCCGGAGCGGGGAGGCGCAGGGCAAGGAGAGCCGCTGATCCCGGAGCGCCGCGGCCATCAGCTTGGACTGCGCCTCGGCGGGGAGCTCGTCGTGTCCTCGGCATCTCCGGAACCAGCTCGTTTTGCACTTCGTTCTACGTCCTTCGTTTTCTCTCCCTTTTTTTTTTTTTTTTTTTTCTCCCTTTTTTTTTTCTTCTTCTCTCGAGAGACAAAATGTCCAAAAAATGGTTCAGCCTGCTTAGCCCAGTGATTTCTTGCACGGACGCTCGATTTTTCTTTTTATTTGTTTTTTAATTGTTATTTTTGGATGGGGCAGGATTGAGTAGAAGGAATCGTTCGGTGAAGGGAAGCCGGCGGTTTGCTCCCCGTTAAGGAGAAGATCAAGATCCGATTCCCAGCGGCACGCAGAGGACGGGGGTTGCCGTGGGTTTTTCAGCCCGGCTTTGGGAGCCCTCGCTGCTGCAGGGTCAGAGCAGAACTGCCTTCTCCGAGCGGCTTTCCTGCCCTGCTTGTAGCTCAGAGATCGCCTTCCCCCTCCTCGCACCATTTCTGTTCCTGTTGGTTTTGTTTGGTCGGTTTAGCTTTATTTTTCCCTCCCCTTTTTGTCTTTTTTTCCCCCCCTTTCGTTTATTATTATTATTATTAATTATTTGATTTGGGTAAATTGCCTTCCTGAAACGAAAACACTAACTCTGCAGTCGAAATCCATGCCCGCTGCCATTCGGAAGGACCGGGTCTAATATGCCAGTGACATCTCCGCCTTGCAGCAGTCGCGATGAAGGAAAAATCCAAGAACGCGGCAAAGACTAGACGGGAAAAAGAAAATGGAGAATTCTACGAACTGGCCAAACTCCTGCCCCTGCCCTCGGCCATCACCTCGCAGCTGGACAAGGCGTCCATCATCCGCCTCACCACCAGCTACCTGAAAATGCGAGCCGTCTTCCCCGAAGGTAAAAGCGGCCCCGGGGGCTCCGGGAGGGACGGGACAGAGCGGGCAGGGGGTGCCGGGGTGGGCACGGCCCTGGCAGGAGGGAGGGGATGCCCGCAGGGGTCTCAGAACGGGCTGAGCGAGCGAGAAGGGATTGAGGGAAAAGCGGGCCGGGAATGATCCCGGCTGCGGTGGGAGGCACAGCCGGCCGCTTCATCCCCGCTTTCTCCCCTTCCTCCTCCTCCTCCTCCTCGGCTGCTTCAGCTCCGGTAGCTCGGGGGTCCCGTCCCGATGAGAGCGGGCTCGGTTCGTGTGTGCGGCCCCGGAGGAGGGGGTGGCCCCTGGGCACGGCGCTTCCCGGCCTCGGGGAGGGGGGAAAAAAAAAAAAACCCAAACTGTGTGGTTGTTATTATTATTTTGTTTTGGTTGGAGCTCTCTGGAGCCAGGGGAGCGGGCTGGGAATGAAGGCGCGGCCGCTCCGCAGCGAGGCCCTGCGGCTTCTCCCGSGGAGAGAGAGGGGAGAGCGGGGAAGGAGGATCCGAGCCCGGCCCGGGGCTGCGGCTCTTCTCGGAGCCACCCAATCCCGCTGGATTTGGGGGAAAACCATCCCCTCGGGAGGCTCCTGGGGCAGGCTGCGGGCCGGGGGCTGTCGGTGCGGCCGCGGAGCTGATGCGAGCGCCGCAATGAAGCGCCGGGCAGCGCCTAAAGAAAGCCCCGCAGCCCCGCTTTGTCATTTGTTTGTGCCTCTCCGCGCTGGGAGCGGGGTGAAGGAATTAGGGAATTCCGCAGGGGAAGGTCTGCTCTCCGGCGCGGTTTCTAAGGAGCTTTATTAAAAGGTTAAAAAGAAAAACACGACCAAAAAAATAAAATAGGGTGAGGGCGGGGAAAAAAAAAAAAAAAACAACAAAAAACTCCGAACCCGAGTAAAAGCTTACCGTCGTGGCCATTTAATTCAGAAATTTCGGGAGCACGGAGCAGCCGCGCTGTTATGGGAAGCCAGGGCTCCCGAGGCGCTGCTCCGCCGCAATTCCCAGCCATTATTCCCCACCGGGAAATTTCCCCCTGAGAAACAGAGCGCCGTAATTTCGAGGGGGGCGGTGGTTGGGGGGGTTCACTGGCCGGCCGTGCCTGGCCAACGTGCCCCCGAACGCCTTTGATTTAGGAGGGAGGAAAAGCGGCACGTTTCGAGATGCTGCTGGACGCGTCCCGGGCTTTTCCAGCCCTGCTGATCCTCAAGAGCAAGGAGCCGACCCCGAGAGCAGGTCTATACCCACGGCTCGGCTGTGTTTTATGTGTCTGTCTTCCCTAAACAGGCCGGGCGTGCGCTTCCGCACACTCTGCTTATTAAGGGCAACGTTTAAATGCATACAGCGAATTCCTGATCTTTCATCGTCTTAAGTACGGCTGGAAATAACATTTTAAACCAAAGCTCTGCATCCAGGGATGACAGGCCGGGGGGAATTGCCTCCTCGGGTCCCCGAGCCCTGCGTTTAGCGGCTGGGAGGGTGCAGGGGAAAGGGGGGAGCCGGGCAGAGGCGGCTGCAGAAGGATTTTTTTMGGGGGGGGGTTTCTTCCACACAGTCCCGCATCACCCGACCTTCCCTCTCCCTCGGGATTTGCCCGTGGTGAGAGGGGAAGGGGGGTCCCTATCTGTCCGTCCTTCTGTCCGTCCTCRCTCCCCCCTCCTCACGCTCGGCTACTGGTTTCCAGTTGGCTTTACTGGGAGGGAAAACAGCCCGGGAAGGAGTCCCAGAATAAATCCCGGGCCAGGCAGAGCCGGGGGATGAACCCCATGGCGAGGGCTGGAGCCGGTGCGTCCCGGGCCGTGAGATGAAGGTGGGCACGGAGCAGCACCCGGGCTGCCCCAGCCGGCACCTCTGAGCTCCAAGGGGTGCCAGGCTGGGGGGACACGTCTGAGATGCCACCAGACGCGGGCTAGGCCCGGACTAACTGCGGCCAGCACGGGCAGAAACGCTGCAGAGCTGGCTGCCGTCCGGACTGGAGGGAAAGAGAGAGAAAAAGAGAGAGAGAGTTGTGTTTTTAAAGCCCTCGGTGGAGGGCTCACCCCCTGCTTTCCACACGTAGTTTAGGAAAYGTTTGAGCCCCTCAGCGAGGTGGCTGATCCCGCCAGGGCTTGGGACAGGATTCCTGCTCAGCCCGGCCGAGGATGGACCCAACCCGCTCGGACTCCAGAGAGCCAAAGGGGATTTTTACCCCGGCTCCTTTCGCCCTGGCAGCCCAAGCCCTGCAAGGGACAAGTTGGGGCTGCGAAATCTCAGATTGTCCCCTGCGGTACCGCTGCGACCTTGAGATTCAGGAGTTAAAGCCAGGACACAGCAGCCTCCAGCCTCCCTCTGCCTAACACCGCCTTCTCTCGTGTTTTCGGGGTTTTTTTTTTGGTTGTTGTTGTTGTTGCCACGGCTTTGTTGCTGTAGAACAAAAATACACCACGAGTCGTCCTCTGCCTCCGCTGTCAATATTTTTATTTTTATTTTTATTTTGAAAAGAAGTTAATGGAGGAAAGAGAGGCGAGAACGAACCGCGTTTAAAAACTGCGATTCTCTGCCCCCCGGTTACGGCAGGCTGGTGAAATCGTCACCCTCTCCCTCCCCCGTCCCCGACGCAGTGTCCAAAACCGATTATGAAATTGGACATTTATGGTTGTTTCAACCGGATGGGAGCCAGCTAATTAATATGCCACCCAAAATACAATGTGCGCAARACAAAATAATCTGAATAAAGTGACGGAGCGGTAGATCTCAGACCTTCCTTATTCCGAGAGGCAGACAATAGAAATTACCAGGAATATTCGCAGCCTTCGGTCCCCATTTAAACCTGGCCACGAATGTGTATTTTAAGAAAATCAAAGCGAGATTTCATCTGAAGGTCGCACGCGCTGGGAAAAGGTTCGTTAATGAATTAAACAAATGAATAAAGCGCGAGGCGTGGGTGATCCCTTTTTGGAAAGCCAGCCCCTATTGTACTAACCGCTAATAGTGACATTAAAGGTCTTACTAAAAACAAAAGTGCTTTTTTTTCGGCTTTTCCTGGAGCCTGGTGCGGGGACGGGCGGCGGGGTCGGGGCGGGGACGGGCGGCGGGGTCGCTCCGGTCTCTCGCGCCGCTGAGGAGGGAAGTCGGATGAGGGAAGAGGGAGAGAAGGGCGGGGGTCACTGTCGTGGGTCTGCCCGTGACCTCCGTGTCTGTCGACGGCCGCTTTGGGCCTCTTAGCGCGACCTGGTGGGTTGGGCTCGCGGGAGAGCCGGGTTGTTGCGGGTGTCCTGGGGGGCAGATTTGTTAGGGATTTTTTTCCCCGCTTTTTTCTTTTCAATTTTTTCTTTCTGGGAGTTCACCCTTTAAAAAAAACTATTTTATTTTATTTTTATAAATAAAATCTTGATCTTTCGCCCGTCCTCCCCACCGCCCAATCCTCTGCCACCTTCCCGGCGCTGAGCCGCAGAGAGGAGCTGCCCGCACGTCCCTGCCCGGCCCTGCTCCTTCCCAAACCTGGGGGTTTCCTCCCTCTCAGAGGTTCCCCTGGCCGGGCCCGGGTGTTCCCGCTTGCTCCGGACCCAGCGGTGCCGTCGGGCTGAGATGCCCCCGGGCCCCGCTGCAGACGGGGCTCGGTGTCAGCGCTGCTCCCCACGGGGTGACAGCAGAGCCTCGGAGCTCAGCGAGGGGCACAAAGCTCGGTGGAGCAAAACCAGGGACACAAAAACTTGGTGGAGCTCAACCAGGGGCACAAATCTCGGTGGAGCAAAACCAGGGGCACAAATGTCGGTGGACACCGGGGCTGCCCCTCGGGAATGTCCCCGAGCTTTCCCGGCCAAGGGAGGCACAACCGCGCTGGGGAAAACCCCGAAAAGCAGAATTGGCTGCGAGCCCCCAGGGTTTGTCCCTGTTCCTTGTGAAGGCTGCGGGACCTTGCGCTGCGCGGAGCAGCCCAGCAGACACAAAGGAAATCGTCCAAGTTACAGGGCAACCCGATACTGAGCGTAATACACGGCTGGGTAATTCTTTTAGCAGAATCCKGAGCTGAAAAGCTACCGGGCTTTCAAATGTGCGTGCGGACGGYCTTCTGTATGCCGAGAGCAAAGGTGGGAGTTGTTCCCAAATATTTCTAGAGCTTATTACAGTTCCACTCACCCCGCTGGCTCCCTGGAAACCGGGAAATGTCCAAACGGTACAAAGTGAGCACTGAGGTACTTTGAAAAACAGCCAGAGATGTCAAAAGGGACGGAGGGTAATTTTGTCCGTGTTTGCCACAGGGCGCGTTTGTACGAAAATCCCCCAGTTTTCCAACGGCAAAAGCAGCGGGAATTTCGGGGTGTTTGTATAAAACCCCCTTTGATTCCGAGCCGGAGCTGCCTCCCGGTGCCCGGAGGGGTCCGGCGGGCACAGCCGCGCTCGGGGCCGGGSTTCGCCCTGCCCGGCATCCCCGGGCCCGGGGGGACAGACACCGCTCCGAACACCGGGAAAAGCAGGAGAGAGGCTCATCTCGCCCGTGTCTGCMGCGGCGGGGCGCCAGAAAAGCGGAGGTTGAGCCTGCAACTGGCCAGACACCGTCCCGCAGGGGCCCTGGGCTCTGCGGCTGAGCCCAGCCGCGGCTCTCCGGGCTCCCCGCTGCCCGAATCCCCCCGGATCGCTGGATCTGGGTGATCCCGGAGCCTGTGGCACGGCAAAGGAGCCGGGACACCCCCACGGGTGTTCCCAGCGTGTGCGGGGAGGATGCTCCAGCCGCCCGCTGGCTGGGAATTCTCTCTCGGGCTGGGTAATTCCTGCTGCGAGGGGACATCTGGAAATGTCCCCTCCTAAACCACCCCATGGGGGACACCAGGCAGCCTCCCCGGGCAGGGATCGCCTCCCATCCCAGCCAWGGAGCGGTGCAGAAAGGCTCGCTGTGGATCCGCAGGGATTTTGGCCTCGCTCCAGGCCAGGGAGAGAATTTGGGAGTTATTTCCCGGCCGGGCAGGAGCAGCCAGGCCCAGCCTATGGCATCCATACATTTACAGGAACGCGCGTTCGCAAATGTCTCGGAGGAGAAGTTAATGGGCGCTAGTCCTTTATTCGAATGGAAGGTTTTATTCGTTTCGTTTTCACCTTTAAAGCGATCTGCTGGCGGATTAAATGATAAAATCGCCGGCTTTAAAATAAGCTCAGACGAATGCCAGGCTGATCCACCGAACGTGTTTACGTCTGAWGCGCGTTCGCGATTGCGACTCCAATTTAAAATTCCTAAGGGAGCAAATCTGAGCYAGTGACATTTTTTATTCCGGGCTAGAAAAGAACCTCAAAACTCGCGCAGATTTTGGGATGCTGAGAAAGGACAGGACGGAGAGAATRGTCTCGCACGGGTGGGGCAGAGACGCGGCTCGTTCTTGAAGGGTTTCGTGAGAGCTCAAGCAAGCAATAAACCTGCTCCGTCTTTGGGAATGGGAGAGCTCAGGGCAGTTTTTACACCTCTCTTTGTAGGTTTGCAGTCTCATATTTCGAAATTTGTAATTAGTAAATCGAAATAAGGGTAAACCCCGAGGCACAGGGACAGACTCTGGAGTTTGCATTTGTTGCCGTTTCGGGAAAGAAACCGCAGGATAACTCCGCCATTCCCAAACTTTGTTTTTCTCCCGAGAAACAAAAAAGCCTTTCTGCAAAAAAATATTTTTGCCGTGTCTCTGGAAGTTTAGGAGCCTTTTCTAAAAGGAGAAATGGGAAAAGGCGGAGAAAAGCGCGAATTTTCGTTTGGCTCTCCCGAACAAATTTCCCAGCGCTCAGGGAAGGTGTTCTTCCCTTCCCCACGGGAAAACGRGYGCAATTCCCGGGATTTGGAGAGACSGACACMMGGTGGGGATGCAGACCCCTCTTTTTGGGTGCTGCTGCTGCCTCGGGACGGCGAAAAGGAGCGGTCGGGGCCGGGCGAGGTCCCCGGTGTCCCTTGCCTGGCACGGGAAGCTCCTCAGCGCCTTCCCGGCGGGAGCGGGACACGGAGCCGAACAGTGGGAAGGGAACCAGAACTCGGGGGAAGCACCCGGGAGATCCTGCCCATCCCAAGGGATGCCCCAAGAGTGGGGAGAAATCCCCCCATCATTCCCAGGCCGGGTTTAAGCGCCCAGAGCACAAACGGATCGGGAACCACGGAGCTGGAGCTCAGGGCAGGAATTTCTGCCGGTTTTCCCTCCCGTTCCGGAGGCACAGCCGGGAGAAGGGAGATTTCTTTGGAAAGCCCTGGGCGGCCAGAGGGCACCAGGGGAAAACGCGGGGCTCGGTTTCATAGCGAAGCACCCGCGAAACGGGCCGACTGTAGAATTCCAGGCTGGCAGCACCGAATCATCCAGGGCTACGGGCCAAAAAAATCCTTTTTTTTTTGGGTTTTGAGGCCTCCCCGAAGCCGAAGGTTGTTGTTTCTCTCCAAAAACGAGGCACCAAACGGATGCGGTCGCGTCCTTCCCTTCCCCTCCATCCCTTGGGGACAGTGACCCCTCTGTCACCGGGTGGTGGCCTCGGCTCCTTGGGGAGCTCCTGAACGGCTCCTTGGGGAGCTCCTGAACGGTTCCCTTTTACCCTGGAAGCCAAAATCAACCAACCAACCAACCCAACCAGCGCACCAGCCCCAGCCCCGCCGCCCCTCCTCGCCCCAAGGCAGCTCCGTCAGGAACCGACCCCTGCCCCGGGCCGGGCTCGCTGTGGGCTCGGGTTTGGGTCGGGTTTGAGCTCGAGTTTGAGCTGGGGTGGGTCAGGCTGTGGGGTCGGGTTGGGTCGCGGATGTGGATTGGGTTTGAGCTGGGCTGTGGGCTCGGTTTGAGCTCGAGTTTGAGGTCGGGCTGTGGGCTCGGGCTTGGGGTCGGTTTTGGAGTCAGGTTTGGGGGCGGATTTGGGCTCGTGTGTGGGGTGGGCTGTGAGGTCAGGCTGTGGGATCGGGCTGTGGTGTCAGGTTTGGGGTCGGGCTGTGGGCTCGGGTTTGGGCTCGGTTTGGGCTCAGGCTGTGGCTCGGTTTGGCTCGGTTTGGGCTCGTTTGGGCTCAAGTTTAGACTCAGGCTGTGGGGTCGGATTTGGCTCGGTTTTGGGCTCGGGTTTGGGCTCAGGCTGTGGGCTCAGGTGTGGGCTCGGGCTGTGGGCTCGGGTTTGAGTCGGGTTTGAGCTCGAGTTTGAGCTCGGGTTTGGGCTCGGGTTTTAGGCTCATACTGTGGGCTCGGGTTTGGGCTCGGTTTGGGCTCGGTTGGGCTCGGGCTGTGGGGTTGGGGCTCGAAGGGCCGGAGGACGAAGCTCTGTCGGTCCCGTCCGTGCTCAGGTGAAATCGGAGCAAGGTTATCTCCAATCGAGCTGCCCTCTTTAACCTCCTCATCCTCCTCATCCTCCTCCTTGGCCACCTCGGGGGTGCCGCTCACAGGGACAGGGACAGGGACAGGGACAGGGACAGGGACACAGGGACAGGGGCAGGGAAAGGGACAGGGACAGGGACAGGGACAGGGACAGGGACAGGGACACAGGGACAGGGCCGATGCAAGGACGGGACGGGCCCGGCGGGCGATGGGAGCGGCTGCCGCCGCGTCCCTGGAGGAATTCCCTCCGGGGAATTCGGGGAAAGCGCATCCGCGGGGATGCTCCGCTCCAGAAAAAGAACAATTCCCCCCCAAAAACTGTGTGGAGAAGGGACTCAGCCTTTGCCACCGCGGGAGGAGGGGGAGCAGGGGCAGGGGCACAGCTCGGGCCCCGCTGCCTGCTCTGACCAAATCCTTGGGGATTTTTTGTAGGTCTGGGCGACGCCTGGGGACAGCCGAGCAGGATCGGCCCTTTGGATAACGTGGCCATGGAGCTGGGATCCCACTTGCTTCAGGTAGGGCACATGGGAAACCCGGGACTGAGGGGCTGCCTCTCCTCTTTCTCCTCCTCCTCCTCCTCCTCCTCCTTTTCCTCCGCCTCCTTTTCCTTTTCCTCCTTTTCCTTTTCCTCCTCCTCCTTTTCTTCCTCCTCCCTTTCCTCGTCCTCCTCGTCCTCGTCCTCGTCCTCGTCCTCCTCCTCCTTTTCTTTCTCCTCCTTTTCTTCCTCCTCCCTTTCCTCGTCGTCGTCCTCCTCCTCCTGCTCCTCCTCCTCTCGCACCACCACAGCAGCCCGGCTGAAGCCTTCATCTCATCGGGCTGGGAGAGCAGAAAACCAGAGGCACCAACCACTTAAATTCCAACTATTCCATTATTTTTCGCCTTTGATATSGGCAGAAACAAGAGGCGCTCGTCCCCTCAGTGCACGCCCAGCTCTCCCYGCCCTAAGAGCTTCCAGCAGCCGCCCCAAAAGCGCCGGGGATGTCCCCAGGGAGCCCCCAAGGGAAGGGACCGCTGTTCCCTGGTGGTGACACCTGGGAGGGGACAACACCTGGATTGGATCTCCCGGGACTTTAGCACCTGAAAATCCCGCTGCTCATAATCCCGGTGGTCTGCTCTGGAATTCCTCTGAAGTCTGAATTTAGGAAGTCGTAGCCGGGGCGAAGGTGCCAGCAGGAGGAATAAAAAAAATTTTTAAAATGCGTTTAACTCTCTGTCTCTCTGTCTCTCTCTCTCTCTATATATATTTAAGTTTTAGCTTTAATTTTATTTTATTTATATATACTATATACTATATACGATATATGTATACGATATATGATATATATTTTATATTATATATTACATACTATATATTATAACATATAACATATAACATATAGCATATATAATATATTATATATTATATATGTATATATAGTATATAGTAATATATAATATATATTATATACTATATATTATATATTATATATTACATACTATATACTAAATACAATATAATATACATAACATATATAATATATAATATATAATATATTATATATTATATATCTATTATATATTTATTTATATTTTTAAGTTTTAATTTTGATTTAAAATTTTTAATATATTTATATATTGATATATTTTATTTACATATATTCTTATATATTTTATTTATCTATCTATTTATTTATTTATTAGTACGTGAACCAAACGCAGCGCGGGTTTTCTCCCCCGATTTCAAAGAGCCACTAAACCGGAGTGGTTTATTGGGCGGGTTTTTTGTGGGAGGTGAATTCCTGCTCACGGAGCTGGGGCTGTTTTCAGCTCGGCCGGGGATAAAAACCCGACAGAAAATCTCCGCCCCGGCCGCGGTGCCGCCGCTCCGACCTCTGGAATGACGAGCGCCGTTCTTCATTTGGGATCACAGAGCATCCCTGCGGGGAAAAATGAGATTTTTGGGAGGCACCGAGAACATCCAGGCAATGGCAGAGCTCAAAGTGATCTCCTCGGGAGGCATTTCCAGCCTGGAATTTATTTTATTTTATTTTATTTTATTTTATTTTATTTTATTTTATTTTATTTTATTAATTTTATTTTATTTATTTCATTTTATTTCATTTCAAGTAGCTGCTGCTCTCTCAGCTGTTTCAGTCACGAGTCCACCTGGAAATGCTGATCTAGCTGTGTATAATAATCTGTATGACAATTTAATTTACATATTAAAATACGGATCCAGTTGTAGAAATCATTGCTGTTGCTCCTCCTCCTGGCTGTTCCCTGTTTTGTCTGGCATTCATTGAATTTATAACAAATTAAATGCTGACCACCTGCAACTCTCATTTTACAGTTCAGTTATTTCTGAATGACGAATGCTGAGGGTTTTAATAAWCCCACATTTACTGCAAACCTTTTTTTTTAAAGGTTCTTAGACTGAAATTTTCCATGTGAATTTTCACCTTCAGTGAGCTTCCCTGTACATGAAATTTTGGGATGTGCTGCAGTAACAGCAGCATTGAGCCAAGTTTATTAATGATAAATTAATAAYTYATTATTAATTGTTTAAGGGTAAAGCAATTGCAAGACAACAGTSTTCAAAGCAAAATTGTGGCTAAAACTGCAATAAATTATTTCCCATTATAATATTGCTYCAAAATTTAATTTATGCTTTAAAAAAATTGGCAAAGAGCAATCTGGTTTCAATTATATGCTGTAGAGTCATTAGTAGGCCAGAGAATAAATTGGAATATTTTCTTATTGGGGTGGCACTAGAGGTGCATGAAGCATACAGGATTTTATTGCTTCTCTTCCAGCTCAGTGACTTTAAATGGATTAAAACAGGTGGTTGTTTTACTTATGTACTGTAAAAATTATTTTTCTCTTCCAAATYTATTTTCCAGTGATATTCACATGTGGGAATATTCACTGATATTTCAAATATCATGTGTTSATCAAGGCTTTCTGTGCTGGGTAGGGATAATGCAGATTTTTGGAAAAAATGCCTGAAATTGGGCACTGAAAAATCCAGGGTCCCCCAAACTGGGAGGTTTTGTACCCAAATCATGGCCAGTTTTGGCTGAGCTTTACCACATTGTTTATTTTTTTCTTCTAGAAATAATATCTGACCGAACCAAACTTCAGTTTTTACTCAATATTTGCCTCCCAGCCAATTTCCTGCCAAGGAGAATTTGTAGGATTGGATCCCAAGTTTGCTTTGGTCGAGGTTTGCAGACAGCAAGGATAAAACTTCATCACACTCCAAGAGGGATATTTGTGCTTATTAATTTTGGATGCTGGCACAGGATGAGGTTTCTCAGCTTGATTGGGGTTTTTTTATGTCAGAAAGTTTCTAAATTGAAGGGAGAGATCATTTATATACAGCCACCCATGAATTCTTTATTTTTTAATTGTTTTTTTTGGAAGGTAAATTCCCTTTGAGACTCAAAGAGAGATATTTGTGCTTATTAATTTTGGATGCTGGAGGTTGCTCAGCTTGATTGGGGGTTTTTTAGGTCAGAAAGTTTCTAAATTGAAGGGAGAGATCATTTATACACAGCCACCACCATTTATACACCTTCCACTTTTTTTTTGGAAGGTAAATTCCCTTTGAGACTCCAAGAGAGATATTTGTGCTTGTTAATTTTGGATGCTGGAGGTTGCTCAGCTTGATTGGGGTTTTTTATGTCAGAAAGTTTCTAAATTGAAGGGAGAGATCATTTATACACAGCCACCACCATTTATACACCTTCCACTTTTTTTTGGAAGGTAAATTCCCTTTGAGACTCAGAGAGAGATATTTGTGCTTGTTAATTTGARTTTTTCTGCTTTCCTTTTGGAAGTTCACATTGCTGCAGGGCAGAGAGCTCTCTGTTCAGAAACACATCCTCGAAAATGCAGCCAAATTTCAGCGTTGCTGCTGGTGCCATGAAAGGAATTGCAAATAGCTGGGTCGGCCAATTGCACAGTAAAAAAGGGCTCAGGTAGGGCCTGACTTCCCCCTGAGCAGCACAGAGCTCAGGATTTGGGCTGAGCACTAAAGAAAAACCTGAATAGCAGCAAAACATTCCCTGGAATGGCAGCAGCAAAGCAAAGGGAACGAGGTGGATGCAACAATGACCCTGAGCTTAAGGGAACAAAATCAGATAAAAGGATATAAACCCATAAAAACCACTTCTGAACCCCTGTTCCTCTTAGAAAAAGTCATTTTGGGGATAAACAGCCACCATAAATACTTTCTTTTACCTGTTAATTTTCAAAATACGAGAAGGAAACATTCTTAGTGCTGTTTGCTCACTCTGTTCTGGGACAGTTTTAGTTGTTTCAAACCATTTAATTCATGTTCAGATTCCTTTAAATCTTGCTTTGCTTGAAAAGAAACTTCCCTCCACAAGGGCCCAGTTTTCTACTCATTTTTCAGCCTGGGTTTCTCTCACCCTGAATTTTTAATCCTGAAGGATTCAGGATTTTACCTGCTCAAATCCATCCATTTCATCAGTGCCATTATCCCAAAGCACTGAGCATCCCCATCCATCCTGGATGGAGCAGAAATTCCCTGCCCTGTATTTTTTTTGCTCCCAAAATTTTCCAATTTTTGC
>NDFG01000043.1:649907-712948 GCA_002167245.1 Sporophila hypoxantha
AAGAGAGAGATCTTTCCATTGCTGACCACAAGTAGTTGATTAGTAAGTCAAAAATAAAAATAATTTAAGTTTTATTTTTTAATTAAAAAATTATTCCTTAAAAACTTTATTGAAAAAAAAGTCTCCATTTTGTAGGTTGTTAGTATGATCATTGTAAAAGTCACAATTTATAAACTGTAATATAGATAAAAACCACTGCAAAACTAACAAACATCTAAATCCAAACAAAAAATGCCATCTCACACATTTAATCTCAACCCTGACCCTAGGAAAAAAACAAAATAACTCACTTACTTTATTACATCTTTATTATAAGGTGTTTTCAAGTTTTATGCCCTTAACAAAGTGTCTTCTAAAGTTATTAGTTATATTAAAACAGGTCATTTTATTTATTGGACAAAGTAATAGCTTATTGTATTTTACTGGTATAAAGTAATTAYTGTTAATAATTAATTGGTAAGAGTTTAAAGCAAAGTATAAGGTATGGATGTTGTTCAGTAAGGTACTGCAAATATCCTTTATATATTTATTTTATCAGTTCCTATGTTAACAGCCTTGTTTTTTTCTTTGCCATGGATAAACTCGTATTTGATTCATTTCTTTTCCTGCTAATTTAGTTGTTTGCTCTGCAGAGCAGCTGCTGAGCCTGTCTGCACCTGGGCAGTGCCAGCCCCCTCTGGGGGAAGKACCTTGTCCTAAAATCCAACCCAAACCTGCCCTGGCCCAGRTCCAGCTGCRCCCTGGCTCCTGTCAGGTCACAGATCAGAGCTGRCCCTCGGGAGGAGCTGCAGCCCCTGAGGAGTTTCCCCTCAGCTTCCTCTGCTCCACCTGGACATTCCAAGTGTCCTCTCCTTGTGTGGCCCTTCCAGACCCTTCACCATCCTCATGTCCCTCCTTTGGGCACTRTCTGAGAGCTTTTAGATCTTCCTTCTCTGGTGGCACCCAGAGCACCCCCAGCACTTGGGGTGAAGTTGATAAACAGCAGCTCCAGAACTTCCTGCAGGCCTTGAGGAGTTTGAACCTRTTCTCTCCTCACACAGAGCTTAAATCCGAATTTCCAGGCCAGCCCAAGCTGCCAGAGCTCAGCAGCAAAGAGTTTTGGCTCTGGCATGGTGAGGGGACAAGGCTGCCAGGGGTTTGTGACCCTGATGCCTTGTGCAGGCTGCCCCAGAGCAGAGGCTGGGCAGAGCTAAAGAACAAAGCAGGATTTATCCAAAGGATCTCCTCCATGGATGCACCTTGGGCAGCACCAGAGCCCAGCCAGGGGCTGCACCCAAGATGAACCAAAATGGCCCAAAATGCACGGCCGGCACGGGGTCTGTCCCTGGATCAGTTCTGCTCCATTTGCACCTTGCAGTTTATTGTCCCATTCCAGCTTTAGCCCTGCCAGTCCCACCCTGCTTGTTTTCTCTCTCCAGCCCACGGTGTTTGTGCTCCTGGGCTGAGATTTGGATCATTTGTCCTTGGTGCCCAGCTGGAGCAGGAATTGTTTTGTCTTCCTGCTCTGTGCACAGAGCTCACCATCCCATAATATGCAGCCCAGACCCACACACTAAAGCAGCACAGAATGTGAAAAATAGAAAAGCTCAAAGCTGAGGCATTGATGTGATGCCACCAGGTGCCCTCTCCAGGGGTGATGGGCACTTTGGAGGAGGCTGAAATTGGGGCTGGATTTCAGGGACTGYGTGCTGAGGGCTGCTCCAGGATTATTGATCACACCCAGCAGGGGCTTTGGAGGGAAAACCATGGAATGCCAACACAAGCTGGGATGAACATGAGCAACCAGGACCTTAAGGCCTCAAATGTTACAACCAAAACATCTGGGTTGCTGCTCTTTCTCCTTATTTATGCAGAAATCTTTGTTTCCCAGTTCTCAACACTGAGTTTAAGGCTTGCAGCAGGACAGCAACACTTCCCAACCCATCCATCTCTTGTGCTGGCAGCTGCTGCAAGCAAGACAACAAGAAAATAAAAAATATTTGCACTGCAGGTTAACCAGGAGAAGGAATTAATCAATGCTGCCTTTCCATGCGTGTTTGCAGGCAGACARTGTGTGTCTCTTATTGCTTTCAGATGCTTTTCCTGGGATTTGAAAGCTTTAAAACACATCCTTAGCTTCCCAAATTTTGCTGACTCACAGGGCAAGGCGTGGTGCGCTAACAGCAGTTTATGAACATTCCCCAGAGCAGGGAATGAAATGTGGAAGTTCCTGCAGTCCTCCCAGTTTTCTGCTAACTGGATAATTCAGAAATGATGAGTTACAACCTGATGGAAGCTGCAGAAGAATGTGGAAMACATTATGTCAGCCTTTCTCCACTCCACTTGATGCTTTAAGGGCTCTGTTTCCCTCAGCCAAGCAGCAAATCCCTGGGCAGGATTTTCCTCCACCTTCCCTACAAACAGAAACTTCATATTTAAAGAAGGGAATAGAAAAATTTTGCATCTGGCAAGATGCTTTTTGCATGAACTTATAAAGAAATTTTTCTAGTAGTACATGGGCAAAATACCAACATGGAAAGTTATTTTAATTTTCATTAATTTAAAATTAGTTTACAGGAGAACCATTACTGAGAGTTAATGACTGAATATGATCCCGTTGCCACTGTTTGTTAGGGTTACTTTAAATCTGAGAAACATAGAAATAYTCATTTTATAAATTATAACTTGCAAATTATAATTATAAATTTTGATGTACAAAAGTGGAAAAAGAAGACAACGTGCTGACAACTCATTAAAACATCTCTTTTCARTGGTAATTAACAGTAAAATCCACCAAAGCAGAGTGTAAAAATTTGTTATTTTCCTTTCCTGCTGAGTTCCTTCCCCAAGAAAACTTTGGAAGCTTCACTTGGAGGAGGAAAGGAGAATTTAGGCAAATGTCAGTGAATGGCTGAGTTTGGATATGATAYGAATGATAATGGAGAATTTCCCCTCTGCAGCAGTGCCAGGATTCTGAACACAGGCAGGAAACAGAACAAACTGCCCAAAWGGGAGGGAAATTTGGACACTTTGTGCAAGTTTGGAACTCCAGGATGGGCTGACAACAGAACTGGTTTTGCTTTTCTACCCCAACAAATCATTACCAGGGAAAAMCAAAATGTTTGCAAGTCCCTTTTGCCAATCCTGGATTTTCACCTTCTAGGATTATCCTGAAACTGGGTTTTTTTTTTTGCAGGCATCTCTTCTGTATGAGCCCTGCACRTCTTTTTTGGTTTGGAATTTGGTGTCACCCTTGTTCAGATGAAGGGYTGGAAGTTGTGGTGTCCTGTATTCTGTTCAGCRTGGAGAGGAGGAGGCTCCAGGAGACCTCAGAGCCCTTTCCAGGGCCTGAGGGGCTCCAGGAGAGCTGGAGAGGAACTTCTCATGAGGGCAAAGGAAAATGGTTTTAAACTGACAAAGGGCAGGGTTAGGTGGGATATTGAGAATTAGGAATTGTTCCCTGGGATGATGGGGAGGGGCTGGGATGGAATTCCCAGAGCAGCTGGGGCTGCCCCTGGATCCCTGGCAGTGCCCAAGGCCAGGCTGGAGCAGCCTGGGGCAGTGGGAGGTGTCCCTGCCACAGCAGGGGTGGCACTGGGTGAGTTTCACGATATTCCTCTGCTGGGAAGAAAGGCTGGCACAGCTGGCATTGTTCACCTGCACAGGAGAAGCTTTGGCCTGAGCTCAGGGTGGCCTTGCAGGGCCTGAAGGAGCCCCAGGAAAGCTGGAGAGAGACAATTGCCAGGGCATGCAGGGACAGCACACAGGGAATGGCTCCTACTGAAAAATTACAGGTTTAGATCAGATATTAGGAACAATTTCCTCCCTGTGAGGGTGGGGAGGCCCTGGAATAGAATTCCCAGAGCAGCTGGGGCTGCCCCTGGATCCCTGGCAGTGCCCAAGGCCAGGTTGGACACTGGGGCTGGGAGCAGCCTGGCACAGTGGAAGGCGTCCCTGCCATGGCAGGGGTGGCYCTGGGTGATTTTTAAGGTCCTTCCAAGCCAAACCTTTCTGTCCCTCACAAATCCATGACCTTGTGCTCAGCAGAGCCGAGCTGAGATCCTCCCCAGCTCTCTCAGCAGGCCCTGGGCTGTGTGGGCCCCAGATGCTCTGCAGATCCCACCACAGTCACAGCAGAGCACGTGTGGCTTCACAGAACAGAGCAGATCCAAAAAAATAACAACTGAAAGGGCCAAAACCCTGCAGAGTGTCTGGGGGATGGGCAGGGAAGGGGATTTCTGTTATCTGTGTTTCCAGCAGGGAATTGGGGCCTGTGGGATGCAGGAGCCCCAGGCAGGCACAGGGTGGACAGGAGGGAAGGTGGGATCAGGTGGCCAGTTTTAGGTGCTCTAAAAATTCTTGTCTTTTCCATTTTCCATCTCCTCCACCAGAGCTGGAATTTGGGTTTGCACCCCAGCTGCTCTGTGGAGCAGACACAAATCACTGGCTGGGCAAAAGCTTCCCATTTTAATTCTTCTTGCCAGATTTTTTTGGGCAGTGACAGATGAGGTGCCCCATTCCTAAAGCAACACATGGGCAGTTTWAGGAATATTCCTTTAAAAAGTGGTTCTGCAACAGAGCAGTGTCATGTTTTGGTAATGTCAAAATCTGGAAAAGGGAGATAAAAGAGCAGCTTTTACCTCAGAATAAAACAAAGGCATGAGAGGTGAAGCTGTGGGGGGAAAAGTTCATGGTGATCTCTCTTTCCTCACTCCACTGAGCAACCACAGGATTCTGTGACTGTTTTCTGTCAAAAGAGATTAAAGATGGATTGGAAAGCAAAGGTGGATTTCAGAGTTCCTCCTCTAGGGATGGACAATCCTGGCTTCCATAAACAAAACCATAATTTCACAAAAATGCTTGGAGAATCCTGCTTGGCAGTCGTGCAATGGGAGTGGAGAAATGCACAAATTCTTTATCCAAAATATCAAGACTCCTTTTCTTTACCATGGCATTTATTTTGTTTATGAGAATATGAAAATACAAATCTGTGAAACAGAAAAAAGCTGGTTTATTCTTGCCTTAAAGTCAAACTGTGTTGCAGGATATGCTAATAAAGGAAAAGGGATTAATGGAGAGGAGACTCTTTTAGAAATGGTGCTCTGGGAAAGAAACACAACTTCTCCATGTCCACACCATGGATTTTCTGTGTTCTTATCCCCAGGTCACTGTGTTCCAGCTCTGGGAGGGTGTTTGGACAAATCTGGGCTGGGATTTGAATTAAATAATTTAATTTCTGCCTCATTTATATCTTTTACTGAACCTACTCAGCTCCACCTCTTCAGGCAGAGAGATCTGTAGGCTGAGCAGGCAATAGGGAAATAATGARTAAAATAGAAATAATTGGAACAGAAAAACTTTGATGAGTCTGATAAGGGAAACATGGATTTGGGTAAAAAAATAACAGTGGTGTGTTTGAAATGGACATCCTGGACATGGATATGGGCCCTGATTTCATGGAATCACAACATGATGGAATGGTTTGGGTTGGAAGGACCTTAAAGCTCATCCAGTGCCACCCCATTGGGTGCTCCAAGCCCCAGTGTCCAACCTGGCCTTGCACACTTCCAGGGATGGGAAATCCACAAGAATTTGGAATAATAAATAGATATAAATAAAATGAATAGAATAGAAATAGAAATAGAAATAGAAAAAAGAATAGAATAGAAATAGAAATAGAATAGAAATAGAAATAGAAATAGAAATAGAAATAGAAATAGAAATAGAAATAGAACAGAATAGCTGAGCTGGAAGTGACCCACAAGAACCACCCAGTTCCAGCTGGAATATCTCTGAAGGATTTTCTGCTCTCTCCAGGATTATTTTGGTTCTCATCCTTCATCAGCTGATGTCTGCAACATGTTGGTTTCACCTTTCTCTAGAATGAATAGAATAGTTTTGAACATTTCTTATCTCTCAGAGGAAAGGAGTTCACATCACCTCCAATGAGGCATTTAAATAATTAACATTCCTGAATAATTAAATACAGTGGCCCAGCTTCAGTTATTAAATAAATATTCTCTGATAATTAAGAAGTTTATTTTCCTTTAGTGTTTCTTACACTGTGGTTCAGTCATAACATTGTATTATTCATTATTTTCTCTCTTGACTTTCATATCTATGTGCTTAACCCAGGAATTTCCTGACCTTTAAGAACTTCATTGAGTTTCTTTCTTTTACCTCTTTCACCTTCTTGACAGCCCAAACTCTCTCTGGGCTCCCACATTTGCTTGAAAGAACCCCAGTGATATCGATAATTTCACCATTAAGTCTAGATGCTGCATGTTGTTATTTTTTTTTTTAATTTTTTCCAAACTTAACTGTGGTTTCCCTATTTGAATATTCAGTGTCTCCCTTTTTGTTTGCTAAACCTCTGAGCACCCCTTTTCTACATTATCCTCATCAGAAGGAGAAATCTTTCCCTTAAATATCATCCAGCACCCATTGGGTGCTCCAAGCCCCAGTGTCCAACCTGGCCTTGGACAATTCCAGGGATGGGAAATGCTCAACAATTTGGATTCATAAATAGATTAAATAAAGAAATGGAATGGAATGGAATGGAATAGGGAATAGAATAGAATAGAATAGAATAGAATAGAATAGAATAGAATAGAATAGAATAGAATAGAAGTGACCTACAAGAACCACCCAGCTGTGATATTTTGAATTTTGCTCTATTCTGATGGATGTGGCAGCATCCAGCAGGATCCCAGGACTTTATTTTCCTTTCAGCTTTACAATTGCAAATTTAATTCAGTCTTTTTGCTTTTGCTGCCCATTTCTGCTACTTTTGGGGTACTGGGAGGTCACACTGGCCAAAGTTAACACAAAAACTAATTAATTAGTTTTTTATGCTTAATTCCACAGTCTTGCAGATTCCAGAGCCATTCCTGACTCAGGGGATGAGGCTTCAGCCACAGCAAATCTCTGCTGTGTGGTTTTCCCCCACCCAATGTGGAAATTTGTATTTAAAAACTCCACACTGGGTGTGCCAGCTCCTCCAAGTGCCAGCTTTTCCCCATAGGGACCTAATTTTTAATTTGAGAGATAAATGGGAAATTCAAATGCTCAGGAAATATTTCTTTCCTCTCCTTGCTGAATCTTTTTCTTGTGGTTGTATCTTCAGACCTTTAAGCCCAGAATTTAATACAGAGAACATGTTGGCTGTAGGCTCAGACCACTGCAGGGGTGAATTGGGTGATGGAGGCACAAAACTCAGGAGCAAAACTCAGCAGTTGAATCAAATTAAGGAAGATCCCAAGTGGGTTTTGGTTCAAACCCTGTGGGGAGTTAGGACAAAGCTGAGGACCCTCCTGCTTCCCTGATTTTCCTATTCACAGTTGTACCAAATGGATTTTCTTTCTTGTCCTAAAATAGTTCTGCCAAACTGCCAATCTTCAGTAAAAAATCTGAATTATTCATGGTGTCTGAACTGTTATTGAGAGTATTACCATTACAGATAATAATATTGTATATTATTCATAAAATAAATAAATAGAATATATAGAATAAATATATTCTATATTATTCATATTCTATCAGAATATTCCTGCCTCATATCCTTAGCAGAAAGTCTGTGTGTACCTGACCAATGACCCCATGAACTTTAAAACTTTTTGGAGGTTATCATTGAAGKTATTGAGAATTTTGGTTTGGATATTGAGAGTTTTGGACTTTCTGTGCTGGCAGGSACTGACCCCCAAAAATCCACTACATTTAACCTAAAGCCATAGAGAAAGCTTCCAAAATTAAATAATAAAAGTAAAAATATAAGTGRATAGTTTAAATAGAAGTGTGTAATATCACAAAGTAAAAAATGTAGAGTTTAAAGTTTTAAAATAGAATAATATATATATTAAATATAATATATAATAGATAATAGATAATATACAATAGATAATATATGACATATTATATTATATATATATGCATATTATATATATAATATATAATATATTATATATAATTATATATAATATATTATACATATTATAATATATATAATATATATAATATTTCATATTATATATAATATAAAATATATATAATATATATACATATATATAATACATATATACATATTATATATTATATATTAATATATATATTATAATATATATTATAAATATTATATATGAATATATATTTAAAATAAAAGTTTTAAAACAAAAGCTAGTCCTTCTTCTTGAGTTTAAATAATATTATGCAATTAAGTAACAAAGTCCACATTACAAACCACAAATAATAAGTTATTAAATTAAAAATAAAAATAATTTAAATATAATTTCTTAATTAAACAGTTTATCCTTAAAAAAACCTTATAAAAATACAGCTCAATTTTTTAGTTTATTAATAAAGTACTATAAACCTCACAATTTCTAAAATTATAATATAAATAAAAATGAATGAACATCTGTGGTTACTAATTGTTGTGGTGTTGTTCTGGGTCCCAGGATGAGGTGAGAGAGGAGAATTGACTCTAAATTTTTAGAAGGTTGATTTATTATATTATGATATTTATTATATTAAAAGAATATTATACTAAAACTGTACTAAACAAAGAGAAAGGAGACATCAGAAGGCTAGACAAGAATTACAATAAAAACCTGGGACAGATTCAGAGTCCTGAGCTGGATTGGGATTGGCCATTAAGTACAAACAATTCACATGGAACCAATCAAAGATYCATCTATTAGTAAGCAGCCTCCAAACTACATTTTAAACAATCAGATAATTCTTCTTTACATTTCATTTCTGAGGCTTCTCAGGAGAAAAATCCTGGCAAAGGTATTTTTCATAAAATATCACAGTAACAAAGATCTAAATCCAAACAAAAAATACAGTCTCACACATTGAATCCCAACTCTAAAACAAAAATAAAAATAATAAAACTGAACATCAGTGGTGGTAAAACCAGAAATTTGGAGACCCAATTGTGCTCAGTTGGCCAAATTTCAAATGGAATCCTGACAGGAAGGTGAAAWAAATCCTGAGGGCAGGGATGGAGTGGGAAAGGAGAATGGCTGATGCCTTGTGCAGGCTGCCCCAGAGCAGAGGCTGCGGCCAGAGCAAAGTAATAAAGAAGAAGGGATTTATCCAAGAGATCTCCTCCATGGATGCACCTTGGGCAGCACCAGAGCCCAGCCAGGGCTGCACCCAAGATGAACCAAAATGGCCCCCAAAATGCACGGCGGCACGGGGTCTGTCCCTGAGATCAGTTTGCTCCATTTGCCACCTTGCAGTTCATTGTCCATTCCAGCTTTAGCCCCTGCAGTCCCACCCTGCTGTTTTTCTTCTCTCCAGCCCACGGTGTTTGTGCTCCTGGGCTGAGATTTGGCGTCATTTGTCCTTGGTGCCCAGCTGGAGCAGGATTGTTTTGTCTCCCTGCTCTGTGCACAGAGCTCACCATCCCATAATATGCAGCCCAGACCACACACTAAAGCAGCACAGATGTGAGAAAAAGAAAAGCTCAAACTGAGGCATCAGCTGATTTTCTGTTTCTGCCTAAAGCTAAACGTCAACAAGGGAAGGGCAATGTTCTGGGCAGGTTTGGGAGCGTCAGGAATAAATCAGCAGCCAAATGTGCTTTGTGCTTTCAGAGTATGAAATCGAGAGATCCTTTTTCCTGAGGATGAAGTGTGTCCTGGCCAAGAAGGAATGCAGGCCCTGACCTGCCAGTGGCTACAAGGTAATGTCTATAAATTACCCTCTCACCTTTCTGAAATACTCCCACGAATTGACAAGTTTATTTATTTAGGTGTTTGTTTTGGTTTTTAGTTTTACTTATGTATAGCTGAGAGCAAGCTTGCGATAAGAAGAATCAGAAAAGATCCCAAAATGCCCGCTCAGTAATTCAAATTTAAACTTGGTGGCACACTGCCTCCCTTGGTCCCTGGGAATTCCCTGGAGCCAGCCCTGGAGCTGCCCAGGAGACACAGATTGGTTTTATTCCCCATGGAGCAGGAGGCAGGGTAGGCAGGAACCCAGACCAGGAATTTGGACATTTTCCACATCCCACCCAGTTGCCACAACCTCCTTGGGCCTCAACACTAAAAAAACTCAACACTTGCCCACACTCAGGGCAGAATTGTACTAAACCACCAAGTCTGTACTTATAAATCTTACAGTTTGTGGATGATTTCTTATTTATGACATGAAATGCGAAGCACAGCAAACATTGAATCGTGTAGAATCAGCTGTCATTTGAGTAGTTTTTAATTTTCATAAGGTGCAGGCAGATTTATTTTCAGATTTGCAGTACTTTTTATTTTCATCTTTACAGGTAGTTTTTATTTTTCAGTTTTGCGGTAGTTTTGATGTTCAGACTTGCAGGTAGATTTTATTTTCAGCCTTAAAGACAGTTTTATTTTTCAAATTGCCAGTAGTTTTTACTTTCATATGGTGCAGTAGCGTTTTTATTTTCATCTTACAGGCAGGGTTTTTTCATATGTGTAGGCAGATTTTATTTCAGATGTGCAGTAGCTTTTAATTTCAGATGTGCAGGTAGTCTTTATTTTCAGATTTTCCGAATACTTTTTATGTCATCTTTACAGGCAATTTTTATTTTCAGATTTGCCAGTAGTTTTGATTGTTCAGGACTTGCAGGTAGTTTTTATTTTCAGCCTTATAGACAGTTTTTATTTTCAGATATGCAGGCAGATTTTATTTTCAGATGTGCGAGTACTTTTTATTTTCAGAATGTGCACGTAGTTTTTTATTTTCATCTTTACAGGCAGTTTTTTAATTTCAGATGTTCAGGTAGTTTTTATTTTCAGATGTGCAGTACCTTGATTTTTCAGATATGCCAGCGCAGTTCTGTATATTTCAGATGCTGTCGCAGTACTGCAATATTTTTATTTTCAAATGTTTACTTATTTCATCTTCCTACAGGCTAGTTGTTATTTTCAGATGTGCCAGTAGGTTTGATGTTCAGACTTGCAAGTAGATTTTATTTTCACGCTTACAGCAGTTTTTATTTTCGATATGCCCAGGCCAGATTATTTTTCAGATGCTGCCCAGGCTAGTCTTTATTTGCAGTAATTTGCAATATTTTTTAACTTCTCATCGGTTTTACAGGAATTGTATTTTCAGATGTGCAAGCAGTTTTTATTTTCAGCCCCCGCTGGTGCATTTGCTGCCTCTATTGAGCTGCCAGGTTCCCTCTGCTCCATCAGGGAGGGTCGTTCCCATTCATTCTGCTGGGGATTCATTTTGGGTTGTTGAAAACCCAAAAAGCAAAGCCTGGAAGAGGAGCAGAGCTCTCTGCAGGAATGTGCTCAAGGTGCAGACGTGGATCTGRCTGTTTGCACTCTTCCCTACCTGGCTGCACTGATAATTCCTCATTACACTGAGCCCTGTTTGCTCAGCTGCTCCCCACAAAAATGCTTCTGTCCCAAAGCTGAATCTGAAATCAGGTAAAAGAGAAGAGCTTCAATTGTGACATCTCCACGTGGCTTTGGGGTTTTTTTGAGTTTTTTAATTCCCAATTACCACTGTTAATCAGAGGCTTCACTTTCTTTGCCTCACTATTAAAAGTTTGCACAGTGAAAATCAAAGGATTCTCTTGTCTGGAGAGAAATGTTGGCCTAAATTAATTCCATTTGACTGTGCTTAAAGTCAGGACTTAATTTTTAAGAAAMCACCTCATTAGCTGAAGCACAGAAAAAACTCATGGACCAAGTGATGGGGGAATTGAGATCTGCTGGGAGATCCTCTGGCTGTGCTTTTGCTGAACATTTAAATCACTGGAGGGGACGAAGGTTAAGCAGGAGGAGCCAATTTCCAGGTGATGTTTGGTAGGTTGTTTAGAGCACTAAATACACTGAAAATTAATTCCTGTCCACAGGACACAGTTAAAAGCCAAACAAACAGAGAAATTCAGCAAAGGGATGTGATATTCCTGCTGCTTGGGCCAGAAAGTTGGCAGGGGCACTGATGATTTCTGAACACCAGCACCACACTAAATAAATCTTCTGGCCTGGAATAGTCCCCAGGTTACATTTCCCCCTCCCCTTTAGCTGACACTGAATTTTTACAGTCTAACACTGTCATTATCACCTCTGTGAACAGCAATTGTACACAGGGATCCCGAAATCTGAGCTCAGGACCTTGGGCTTGGTCAAGTGTCAAGAAAAACAACCCCTCTGAACTTGAGCAGAGAACTTAAAACTCATTTCTTGTGCATTTGCATAAACAACAGTTAATTTTTATTGCTGTTGTGATGCATTGATACCCACTGGGTTTTTAAAGTGCCTTTTTGATGCGCCTTTATTTACATCAGAATAATAACTCATTAAAATGTAAATATTTTTATTCATCTTTGAGTGTGTGTGAGAGAGATTGACATTTAKAATAAACCACTTCCAGATTTATTTTTATCAATGAACAAGAATTCTGGCTGTATCTACAGGAAATCTGTATCAAGGAGATTAAAGTATTAATTAGAAAGCAATTAGGCAGTCCCCAGAGAGAAGGTGCTTCAATATTGGATTAATCATGCTGTCAGCAAACACAAAACTGCATTTACTGAGACTTAATCCCTATTTACAAATTAACTGCAATCAACAGACGACCCAGAATTTAATTTTATGGGGGAGWGTGTCTGTTGGAACCCTGGATACTGAGAGTTTTGGGATTTCTGTGCTGCCAGGCACTGACCCCCKAGAGAACACTGCATTGACCTGAGGCCCTGGAGAAGCTTCCAGAATGGAATGACAGAARTGGGATTGTGGGTGTGGAGTTTGAATAGAAGTGTGTGATATCACAGGGMGGGAAACTCAGAGTTTAAGGGTTTAGAATACAGGAATAGATAGAAAGCAAGATGGAGGTTTTAGGGCAGAGGCTGCTCCRTCTTCTTCKCCTTCTRCTCCATGGGMTTGGGTGGTTTTGTGTCARTGGYTAAAAAAGTCCCCATTGCYGSCARGGGTGGTTGGTTATTGGGTTAAAAGTYAAAATAATTGAGYTGTCATTTCTTAATTGGACAGTTTATCCTTAAAAGACCTTGTASWGATAGATARAGGGCCATTTTGTAGCTTTTTAGTGAAATGRTGTAGAACTCATGGCTTGTAAGTCTGTATTAGCGATAAGAACTAAGAAACATCCAAGTCTGAACCCAAAATGCCATCTTGAGTGCTTTCAATCCTGACCCTGACRCYGGCAGAAAAGAAGATAAAACCACGAAATGTGTCTTTATTACCTCATTGACACTGGGTGGGCAGCAGATTTGGGCCTTTTCCATCAGATCCTGAGGGTGTTTTCCCCTTTTTTCCAGGTGATCCACTGCAGTGGCTACTTGAAGATCCGCCAGTACATGCTGGATATGTCCCTGTACGACTCCTGTTACCAGATCGTGGGGCTGGTGGCCGTGGGGCAATCTTTGCCTCCCAGTGCAATCACTGAGATCAAGCTCCACAGCAACATGTTTATGTTCAGAGCCAGCTTGGATTTAAAACTGATTTTCCTCGATTCCAGGTAAGCAGCTCTTTCATCTCCAGCATCCAGCTTTCATGTGTTTATGTGCTGCGGTTTCCAAACAGGTCAAAACATCCATGGAAAAAAATCCAGCAGTCCAAGCTAGATCTGGAACTCAGAGCCCTCAAAGCCTTTCAGGCAGCTGGAMAGACCAAACTTTGTCTGGAATGCCAAGAAATAAGAGCCTGTCCAATTTATCCTGGAGTTACCTGCACTTTTAGGGTCAGCTGAAAGGTTCTTGTGAGGYTTGGTCACAGGAGCAGTGAAACTTTTTTTTACCTGAAAGAACACAAATTTTATCATACAAACCTGGCAAAAGGAATGAGGATGTACTAAAAAACCTCAAAAAAGCAACCCCAAAAGTGGAATACTGAGATCAAACAACTGGCTGGCATCATCCAGAAAGCTTTTGAGAGAGCAGTAAGGAGAGTTCTGTGTTTTAGTGTAATGCTTTAATCATGAAACCAACACTTGTAATGGGGTTGCTAGAATGGGAATTGATTCCATTGGGTACTACACACGAAACCAGGACCTTCTTAAACAAAATTTGGGGAAAAACAGCTGAGGAAGGAGAGCCCTGCCTCCACTTCAGCTGCTGGAGCTCAGATGAGCACAGAACCAGAACTGAAACTCATTTCTCTGGTTTTGGAGCAGGTACCTTGTAGGACACAATACTTTGTCCAGTGCAGTCCAGGAGACCTTGAAGGGAAAATCCCAAACACACAAAGTATTGACAAGATGCTCATRCTTCAAAAATCCGTTCCTGTGGGTCCCACATTCCCCATTTCCCTGGCGGTCTGGATTTGCAGGGAATACACTTGTGCAGTGAATGTGTGAGAYAACCTCTGTACCCAAGAGAGTGGAGGTCAACCATGCAAGGAGAYGCTTTTCTGCGTGCTCAGCCCAGGAGACAGTGGCTCCATCAGCTGCTGGGACACAAAGAACTCCTTGTTTCTGGAACCCTTCCTCGTTTTTTGGCACGCGTCGCTTCGTGCCGCGGCTACAAAGGAGCACGAGGGGTTCAGCAACACGTCCTTGCATGTGGGGGAAAGGAAATGATGTGCCTGGGAGGAACTGCCTGGAGACAGAAGTGTCTTCAAAGGCCACAGAACAAGCAGGGGTGTTGACAGGAGCAGGGYTAGACCCAGAGCTGTTGCAGAGCTGTGTTTACCAAGGAGCAGATGGGTGTCATCCACACACGGGACAAGCAGGGGAATTGAGCTTCCCCTTTTGCTCTRCCAGCTGAGCAAACCAAACTGTATTTGCTGAAAACAGGGGCKTGTTAGGAGTCAGAAAAAACTGGTTTCGGGCTTGGTTCTGGTTTCCATACAAGGGGATGGATCTTAAGATGTAACAGTCACAGCAGACAGCATGAAAGCCATGGGAAGGAGCAGCTCAAAATCCCTTTCTGGGCACCTGACACAACACAAACCACACAGGAGTTCATCCACTGAAGTCACTGGAAGGAGAAGACAGTCACTTCCCTCCAAAGTGAGCTGCTCTCTCTGATTTTTGTGGTGCTTTCATTGCCAGGGGGTTTAAAAAGCTTTTGAAGAACTCAGGAGACCAGAACTGATCAGTGGGGTGAGCTCTGTGTGTCCTGTCAGCTGCACAGCACCACCTGGAGAGCCCAGGCTGCTTGAAGGATTGATGTTAAGGAAGTAAAACAGCTGAGTTTTTTTCCAGATTCAACCTTTTCCAAAATTTGGGCGTCCTAGGAACTGCCAGTGATGGTTTTTGTGTCACCAGCTTCAAAGTGAGACWGCACCTTTGGGAAAATGAACCCCTGGCTTGTGTTTGGATGAGCTGTGTCTGTACCCACCAAGGGGCAGGACGGAGCTGCCACCCTGATTTGAAGTGCACTGAAGTCAGAAGGAGAATTGAAACCTGAGCAGGATCTGATCAATCATAATTTCYTGCTCCTGATTGGCTTCAGTGAGGGTTTGGGATGAGCACACACTGCAGAGGAGGAACACAAGCATCTATTCAAAGGCATTTGTTGTCCTTCAGAAGAATCCAAGCCCTCAACTCTCTCAAGGAGAACCTCCTCAGTCTCTGTGGGGTCCACCGGGCTGGTTAGAGTCAGGAATAGTCACAAAACTTTTTAAAAATGAATCAAAATGTACATTATCATCAATCCTACAATGACAGGAATTGGTTGGGACCCCCTGCTCATTTCTATGGACACTCCTGTGTTATCCCTGTGCTGTGCATCCTCACCAGTGTAAAGCTCAGACCAGGAACATCCTTTGGAAGTCCATGTCCCGCCCATCCCTGCTCAGTTCATGGCATGAAGAAGCTTGGGGAATTTAAACTGGATTTCCTTTGATCTAAACTGGAGGACAACCTCCAAGAGCTCCCTAGGACACTCCAGCTTTAKTAAATATTTCAGTCCACAGGCCTAGGCTAGAGCTGGTCCCAGGTAAAACTCCTGCAATTAAAATGTGCAGATGCCRCTGCTGCTGCAGGAGAAGATCCTCAGCAGGGACAGTTTTACTGTCACCTGCTAAGGGACTGTGTCACTTGTTAATGTGGACATTCCTTACTGCTCTGCCTTTTTCAGGCAAAGAAAACTCAGGACATCCCAAACTCCCCCACAACCCTGGGTGAACAAGCCACAGTTTGGCTGAGTGGCACATTGTACTTTAAGGTCTATTTTTTCCTCGACTAAATTTTAAAAAGTCCATTTGAAACATGAAGTTTGACTCTTCATGTCTGACCCAGTGTAAGTCTGACCTCTGAATTTGATTCTTTAACATCTGCAGAGATGCTGCTGTTTTGAATTCGTTCCAGTTTTGAATTCGTTCCATTCTTCTACTTCTGGGATTTTTTTTTTTTTTTTTTGGAAGTCTTGCCTCAGCTTTCCTTTCCTCACCCTGTGGTCTTCACACCTCCTTGTCTTTCCACATTCTCAGCTGCAATAAGCTCCTGCTTTTTTCTCCTGTTAGGCACCAGCCTGGATTTATTCACAGGCCCTGATCACATGTGGCCCAACACACCTTRTGCACTTGTAGCTTTGCAAAAGCAAATGAAAATGTGTCAGCAGGCACAAGAGAGGTTTTATTGTTTCATGAGCAGCTCCTCGAGTGGAACTTTGRGCAAAGGATCCTGCATGGCAGTGGCAAAAGCCCAAGGTGGAAATCAGTAAAAGAGCTCTTTTTCCTGCCTGGGTGTACCAGGGAAAAGCTGCACCTTGCTTTGGCTGGGCTGAAAGGCTTTCTTTTCTTGTAAAGGTGAGGTTTCTGTTTCCAAAACTAACATTTCATCCCGCAGCTTTCAGGCACTGATTTGTTGGCACAATCAAATGCTGGGTCAATAAAAAGGAATATTCCTCGAGATTTTGTTTATTGCAGATTTTTCCTTTTCCAGGGTCACGGAACTAACTGGATATGAACCCCAGGATCTGATAGAGAAAACCCTCTACCACCACGTGCACGGCTGCGACGTTTTCCACCTGCGATACGCRCACCACCTCTGTGAGTACCTGGGCTGGGGCACAGCAGGGACCTGGAGCTGCTGGYGAGCACCAGGATGGGCAGAGGGATGGAGCAGCTCTGCTGGSAGGAAAGGCTGGCACAGCTGGCATTGTTCACCTGCACAGGAGAAGCTTTGGCCTGAGCTCAGGGTGGCCTTGCAGGGCCTGAAGGAGCCCCAGGAAAGCTGGAGAGAGACAATTGCCAGGGCATGCAGGGACAGCACACAGGGAATGGCTTCACACTGAAAAATTGCAGGTTTAAATCAGATATTAGGAACAATTTCCTCCCTGTGAGGGGGGGCAGGCCCTGGCACAGGGTGTCCCTGGATCCCTGGCAGTGCCCAAGGCCAGGTTGGACACTGGGGCTTGGAGCAGCCTGGCACAGTGGAAGGTGTCCCTGCCATGGCAGGGGTGGGGTGAGATGATCTTTGAGGTCCCTTCCAACCCAAACCTCTCAGGGATTCCATGATTCCATGAGTTACCCAGGTCCAAGCCTGGCTGATGTCATTTATCAGCCCAAGAACCTGAACACTTCAAGTTATTGGGCATCAAACTCTTCTCACCAAAATAATAATCCAGGCTTTGGGGTGAGGAATAATGAATAGGGGCCAAAAGTAGAGGGAAGTTGTGGGTTCCACATCTCTGGAAGCCTCTAAGGCCAGGTTGGACACTGGGGCTGGAGCAGCCTGGCACAGTGGGAGGTGTCCCTGCCATGGCAGGGGMGGCACTGGGAWCATCTTTAAGGTCCATTCCAACCCAAACCATCCTGAGATTCTATGGAATACACTGAGTACAGTGAGAAGTCTTGCAGAAAACAAGCAGCATGCTGGAAAGCAGAAACAAATCCTTTCCAAATCTTGACTGGAGACAGATTTTCAAAAGTTCTTGGCTATCACTTAAGGAAACCATTAATTGTGTAAATACAGCTTGATATACTGGGCTTCCGAAAAGAAAAAAACAACACCCAAACCAACTTATCTGGCCAGTTTTTGTACTTGGGGGATCCAGGCTATGTTGAATATTTGGAATTAATTCTGGATGGTGATCGCTTGAAGGAAAAGAAAACCTAAAGAGCAAGTAAATGAGAGGGGAAAATCTGAACTTCACTAGCCTCTGCTGTTAAAACAAAAACTATGCAGCAGCTCTGCATTCCTCTGAAATATGTTAGTAATAATCATCCTGTGTTTGAAGGGAATGCAATCCCAAAAACTCCTTGGAGGGACATTCATTAGTAGCATGTGGATGAGGTTCGGAGAATGGATTGTCAGGAAAAAAATGACACATTTAATAATTTCCCATCTTCCAACAGAGTCACTAATCATATCTTCAAACATCTGGATCTGGGAAGGAGTTCATTCAGTAGCACATTAATTTGAAAAGCAAATTGAGGGAATGGCTGAACTCTGGATTTGGCTCCGTTTGCTGCAACCCATACGAGGCAAAGATGACATCCAAAAACCAATGTCAGGGAATTTTTTTTCCAGATTGCTCCTGTAGGCTGGAAGCAGCCAGAGTCAAATCCTTCTTTTAGGCTTCCTTCTTCTCTTAGTGTGTGCTACTGATGAGGATCTGGAATACCAAGGAGGTTGTAGCTGTGTTTGGCAAGTCCAAGCTGAAATTGCAAGTGCCGAATCCCACCGGGGGCAGGCTGTGCTGCACCTGGGAAAGCAAAATCTGATCTTTACAGCGAGTTCAGATTTACCAAAACATTATTGAACACTCTGGGCTGCTGAGAACTGGAAAAAAGAATGACCAGGGCACGTGGAAAATCCTGTCAGGGACTCCCTCCCTGTAGTGGTGACATCTGCATGTGGATGTGACTGTTGACCTGTTCAGAATAAACTCACTATMTCCACCAGACTGTTTGAAACACCTTCATCAACCAGCAGGGAGATGATGCCACCACAGCCACAATCACCTCTGGAAAACAGTTTTCCACTTTAGAGTYGCAGGATGGATAATTCTGTGGCTGCCAGTTTGATCCATGTACGACTGGAGTTTTAAAAGAAGAGACAAATCATGTTCCCTGAATTACCCACCACATCCTTCCACAAGGAAAAAAAAAATCCCTCAGCCAAATAGGATACTAAGAGCAGTTCTGTAGYTTAAAGATAAATTACTGTAAACTTTAAAAACAGAAGAAAAATGGGAGCCATGCATAGGAATTTATGAAAGCAGATAAATCCCAAGAAGCAGAAAATAATGAGTAATGCTTGGGCAGCAGTGGGAACAGTGCAGGGTCATGGTTGGAATACCAAGTAATGGGAATTATTAAACCAGATGTAAAGTGCACAAAGTCCCTCTGGGGAGCAGTGTGAGAGCTCCCCCAGCATCCATCAGCAAATGTCTCAGGAACATGAGCAGTGAAAGGTTGGCAGGTTTGTTGTACCATTCTATAAAGCAATCTGATGATGAAGTGTCACCTGATGCAGAAATCCAAAGAGAAACATCTTACACCTAATAAGGGTATTAAGGGAAAAAAAAAATATAAGCAACCCTGAACTAGGYTAACCATTTGCTTTTTTTGAGAGGAAAAAAATCCCAAACTGAAGCCCTGAAGCAGCTGAACTCKGAGTGAGGCAGCACAGGGAATAAAACAAAGGAAACAGTGAGGGGAACAAGTTAGGAGGGATAGAACAAGAACATCAAGCTAGGAGGGAAATGTAGATGTGYATATTTGCCTAAGGTGTGCTGGCAGCAAAGAGAGTTTCCTGCTTGAAACATTTGATTGGCTTCCAGCTCCAGGAAAACACTTGTGGTGTTTGAAGCTGTGTTATTTATTTCCAGAGCCCCTTTCATACTCACAGTGTTTGCCCTGAAATGTGGCCACACAAATAAGGAGGCCCTGCCCSAGGATCCTGCACTCTAAAACACAGGACAGAGTTCCAGTACAGACAAAATATCTTTGTGCCCTCAGAGAAATCCCTTTGTCTGTACCATTTTAAGGGGGATTTTGGGCATCCCATGTGTTGTAACATCCCTGCTCTCCCCACAGGAACTTGAACAGGGTTCAGGTCTCTGTGCCTTGGCCCAGCCCAGCTGGTGTCCCCACCAAACCCTTCTGCTGCTCCCTGGAACTCACCCTATGTGTTTGTGGGGTTATTTCACAGAAAAGCTCAGTTCCACCATCTCTGGTGTTGGGTCTGCCTCTGCTTTGCCAGCACTCAAACCTCCTGGCAGAGCAGCACCAGGTTTTCAGAGGTCTGAAAAGAAAACAGGAGTTTGCTGGGCACTGTGCCTTGCCCATGACATGCCAGGGCAGCTAAACCGGGATCTGCTGCCAGTGTGGAACCAAGAAATCCATTTCTTGCAGTGCTATCCTTCAGTGCAGCCTGGGAACTCCCAGCCACACAGAGAGGGAGCCTGGTGGAGCCTTCTAAAATAGTCCTGTCTGAGAGCCCAGAGCCTTTCCCAGCTTCCCTGTGAAACCAGCAGCGAGCCAGAGCCCTGGAACACCCAGTCACAGAGGGCACATCCAGAGGAGAAAGCCACAGGATCCTCCCCTTTGGGCTGCAGCAGAGGCCACCAAGAAGTCTGAGCCTGCACACATTGTCTGGGTGGCGGATTTGCCTCACTCCCATTCCTGAGGTTTCCTTTTCAGCATCAAACAGGGCAGCTGAGCACAGAGCCAGATGGAAGCTGAGCTCACTCACTGTCTCACTTACTGTCCCTCAGCCAAGGTCAGACTTTCCCCAGATTGCTAAAAAATCAGGAGACACAAAATCCTCCCGCATCCCCAGAGAAATACTGGTTAATCCATYTAATTAGGAAGGAAAGCTGAATGCTGTAGCCCTCAGTGGTTTTCACATCTTTTCAAACACTGTCTTAACTGCAGAGCTAAAAGAGGGATTTAAAAAAAAAATCAGTGAGAGAGGAGGAAAGCCAAAAGTAGTCCCAAAGCACACGGAAGAACTTTGTTATAGTTAGTGATCCATGACAGCATTAATTTCTCTTTAGGAAGACTGAGTGTAGCAAAGCATTTTGAACTCAAGGAAAATGTGCTCATTAAACCAGCACAAAGACCTAGTTCTGAAAGCCCAGACCACATTCCAAACATTACCTGTTACATGGCCTGTGCTGAAATGTAAAGATCATTTCCTGGAACGGGACCATTTGGATTTTAGAATGAATCCCCAAATCATAAAAGCACTGAATGGTTTGGGTTGGAAGGGATCTTGGAGATCATCTCATTCCACCCCCCTGCCATGGCAGGGACATCTTCCACTGTCCCAGTTTGCTCCAAGCCCTGCCCAACATGGCCTTGGACACTTCCAGGCATGGGGCAGCACAACTACAGAGCACCATCCACAATTACAGAACACTCAGAAATAGTAAAACTGTGGRATAGAGACAATTATTAATATTTTTAGAACAGAAGCTTTGAGTASCCACTCRARGACTTTCAACTTGCAGTGATAYATMGCACTTWAAAAATACAWATGTCTTTATATTTTCTAGGTGTGTTTACATACTTACACACACACTKCTCATGATTTTTTTTAATCATGCACACCCTCCTCCCATGAAGAATTCCATGTAGAAATGTAGGAGTGGAAGGAACACCAGCAAGAATGAGGCAAAAAGCTGATACCTAAGAGAGATTTGAAACCCCAAACAGTGGTGGCTTGGTGACCACCATGGAGGGTGGGTTTCTGAATGTCCTGCAGGATCATGGAATGATGGAATATCCTGAGTGGGAATAAACCACAGGGATCCCCCAGTGCCAGCCCTGCCCTGCCCAGAGCCCACCAAGCCCAGCCTGGGCATCCCTGGCAGCGCTGGCCAAAGGCTCCTGGAGCTGTGGCAGCCTCGGGGCCGTGCCCATTCCCTGGGCAGTGCCAGCACCCTCTGGGCAAGAACCTTGCCCTAAAATCCAACCCAAATCCCTCCTGGCCCAGCCCCAGCCAGGATTCTGTCCCTGTCCCAGAGCAGAGATCAGAGCTGCAGACAGTTTTAGGTGTTCATTTTGTACACAGGCACCTCATCCTAAAATGGAAGAATTTATACTCCCAGAAAGACCTGTCAATTTTGTAAGAGCCTGATTTTCTTTGGGAGATAAACTGGAATTGAAGGAAAGTTAAAATATGTTGGGATGAGCAATGGATAAGAGAGGAGGCAGCCCAGAGAGGTGGCCCATGTGCTCCAGACTGTGGGAGACCTCACTGAGTCTTCCAGTGAGGAAATGGATGAACATGAAGGAGAGGGACTTTTTATATGGGCAAAATTCCCAGAATTCCCAGAATSKCRYYGTTGGKAGAGACCTTCAAGACCATCGAGTCCAGCCCAGCCCCAACAGCTCAACTGAGCCCTGGCCCCCAGTGCCACATCCAGGCTTTGTTAAACACACCCAGGGATGGGGACTCCACCACCTCCCTGGGCAGAACATTCCAGAACTTTCTCACCCTTGCTGCAAAAACCTTTTCCCTGCTATCCAGCCTGTATTTCCCTTGGTGCAGCTTGAGGCTGTGTGCTCTGGTTGTGTCAGTGACAGAAAAAAGTGACAGGACAAGGGGAATGGTTTTAAAGTGACAGAGAGCAGGTTTAGATTCCATTTCTTAATCATATTTATATAAAGGAATTTCTGCCTTTGCCCACTTTTTTGAACACAATTTGTGCAGCGAGCACAGTCCATGATTCCCTGATTTAAAATAAATAACTGTATAGGAGAGTAAGAAGATGGAGTTTCCAGAGGAATGATCCAAGGCCACACAAGAGAAGAACCAGCTTCAAAGGCTGGGCATTATCTTCTAGTGAATCCTGAGATAAAGGCCTGGCACTGAACCAGAAATATTTGTGGTTGGATTAAATATTTAGAGATGCTGCACAACTCCTGTTACAGCACAGCCTCCTGCCAAAATATCCTTGTTCACAGAGGATCCAGAATAGCTCAGGGAGGATTACATGGCTGGTGAATTTATCWGATATCTGATTCCCCTCTCTGTCCTTGTCTTTGTTTGGATGCTTCAAAACCAAAGAGGTTTTTAACTTTACTCTTTTAAATCACCCTTCATGYTTACAGAGGGAAAAAAAACCATCACAGAATAAAATACATTGCAAAATACCTGATAATCTGTGAAGCTATGAGAGAAGTGCTTCCAAATAATTTGGAAAAAAAATCTCAAAATCACAGAATCCTCATGGTTGAAGAGACCTTCAGGATCATGCAGTTCCCACCCCAAACCCTGTCCCCAAGGGCCACATCCAGACTCCTCCTGAACACTCCCAGAGACTCCAACACCAGTCTGGGCAGTTCATCCCAAGGCCTGACCATTCTTCCATGGAAATTTTCTTTTCCAATCTCCAACCTGAACCTCCCCTGGTGCCATTTGAGGCCATTTCCTCTCCTCTTTCAAAAGAATTGTGTCCATTTCAAAATACTTTTGCTGCCTTGAACTTTTCTTCTTCTTCTAAAGCAGGGTTTATGAAGAATGCGACCGTAGGTGACCCAGAGAAGAAGGAAGACAAAACTTAGGACTCTTCAAATTTTCTATAAATAATAATGTGGTGTTATGAATCTACAGAAAGGGGCAGGATAGGTAATTTTGTAGGGGGCTATTTAAAGTTAATTGGGAGGAAGAGAAAGGAGGGTGTTAGGACATAGGTTGAACAAACTTAGGAGTCTTCAAATTTTATATAAATAATAATGTGGTCTTACGAATCTATAGAAAGGGGCAGGATAGGTAATTTTGTAGGGGGCTATTTAAAGTTAATTGGGAGGAAGAGGAAGAAGGGTGTTAGAACATAGGTTGGACTCAGAAATCTGAAAGGTTTTTTCCAACATCATTAATTCTGTGATTCCGTGAGGGAGAAAAGCCCTTGGCTTACAAACAAACCTCTCCAGTAAGACGCCATGAGTCCAAAAAACGTGAATTTTTTAAAAAAATTTCTTTTGCTTGTGTTCCCAGTGCTGGTGAAAGGCCAAGTGACCACCAAGTACTACCGGCTGCTGTCCAAGCAGGGAGGCTGGGTGTGGGTGCAGAGCTACGCCACCATCGTGCACAACAGCCGTTCGTCACGGCCTCACTGCATAGTGAGTGTCAATTATGTCCTTACGTAAGTCCAAATACTTTGTACCATTACCTGTTCTCACTAATTGACTCATTAATGATTAAATCTGCCCGAGTTTCTTGGCTTGTGTCTTCTGGTGTTTTGTGCTCGTGTGTTGAGGCTTTCTCTGTTTGTGCGATCTCATCTCTTTAGCTGAGTGAAAACGTTGTTGTGTTAGTTATTATCATTATTATCTAGATCTTCATCTTGTCCAGGAAAGGGCAATGGAGATGGTGGAGGGGCTGGGAAACATCTCATGAAGGAGCTGGGGGGGCTCAGCCTGGAGAAAAGGAGGCTCAGGGGGAACCTCAGTGCTCTGCACAACTCCTGACAGGAGGGACAGTGAGGGGGGTCAGGCTCTGCTGCCATGTCCCAAGGGAAAGGAGGAAATAAAATGGCCTTAATTTTGTCAGGACAGGTTCAGATTGGAGATTAGAAGGGTTTTTTTCCTTTGAAAGAGTGGTCAGGCTTTGGGATTAGCTGCCTAGGAGAAGAGGTGGAGTCACTSTCTCTGGAATTATTCAGGAGGAGTCTGGATGGGGCCCTTGGGGTGATGCTGGTGGTGCTGGGTKATGGTGGGACTGKATGAGCTTGAAMATCTCTTCCAAAGTTGAGTGTTCTGTGATTTTTTTGATCAAAACCAATCTTGCAGCTTGTGTGGTTTTGCTACAAGCACACACTGCTGACAGGGGAGGAACGTTGCTCCTTTTCCTTTCCTCAGGGCAGAGACCAAGTCCTGGCTGAGCAGGAGACAAATTAATTGAACTCTGTCTTTCCATGATTCCAAACCACAGGGAGCCAGGGATGGCTGAGGGAAGATGATACAGCTCAGGCTCAGAGAGAGGGGACACTTCATCCAAAGGTGTTTATGTGATTCCCAGTGGAATTTTTTAATAGTATTGCATGGGAATGAGGTCACCCCATAAGATTCTCTGCTTCCTAACATCCCCAGACTCAGTGAAAATCTTGGAAGAGTGAAAATTCAAGCCTTGTGAACACTAACGTATTTTTACAGGAGTTAGTTTGGATTTTCCTSTGTTTTTAATTTACTGGGCTGTTCTTTTGCAGAGATATTGAGTACAAGGAACTTCAGTTGTCACTGGACCAGGTTACCATTTCCAAGTCACAGTTTTCATGCAGAAACTCAGTACCTACCTCGCAGGAAACAAGGAAAATAGTAAAACCCAAAAGTAATAAAATGAAGGCAAAACTCAGAACAACACCTTACCCACCACAGGTAAATTTTCTGGCAATATTTAATTACCAGTTGTTCTCACAGAGTGCTTGGGACAGTGTAGAGATAATCTAGGAGTGAATTTATTATAAAACAGACTATAGGATTGTCCACCCCAGGAAATCCCTCATAAAAATTAAAATAAATAATTAAAATTAAATTAGATCCTTTTTCCTTGGGGTGGAAAGTACAGGTAGCACAAAGCAGCTCTGGCAAGTGATGTAAAACCTTTGGAATATGGAGTGTGTGAAACACTTCAACCACGATGTCCTTTCTTGGCAAAAAGAAGAAAATCRTGTACTTGGAATTGTGCTGTGAAAATCTCTGCTGGTGTACAATCTGTCATTTACTGTTGGTGCGTGGAGTTCTTGATGTCAGGAGGAATTTCTTCCTGGAAAGGYRGSTCAGGCCTTGGSAGGAGCTGCCCAGGGAGCTTTGCAGTGCCCATCCCTGCAGGTGTSCCCTGGAGGTGGCACTGAGTGCTCTGGGCTGGGGACAAGGTGCCCATGGGGCACAGCTGGCACTCCATGGGCTGGCAGGGCTTTTCCAGCCTTAATCCTGTGATTCTGTAAAACTGAARTGCCAAAATTATCAAATCAAAGCAGATTTTTTGTTCCCATGTGAAGGCAAAGTCGCAAAGAAAGGAAATTCAAACACTCTGCTCAGTCCGTCCCTTGAGCCAGCGAGGCTCAGCTCTGGGTGCCTGTCTGACATGTCCTGTACTTTCCTACAAAAGTTCCTCCTTTAACTCTCTTCCCCTGCTCTTTTCCCCCTCTTTCCCCCAGCAATACAGCTCGTTCCAAGCAGACAAACTGGAATGCAGCCAGGTGGGGAGCTGGCGCTCCAGCCCCGCCGCCAGCGCCGCCGCCCTTCAGGAACAGAACTTCCATTCAGAGAGCAGCGAGCTCCTGTACGCCCCTCCCTACAGCCTGCCCTTCTCCTACCACTATGGACACTTCCCTGTGGATTCCCACGTCTTCAGTGGCAAGAAGCAAATGCTGCCTGCAAAATTCGGGCAGGCCCAAGGGGCGCCCTGCGAGGTGGCGCGGTTCTTCCTGGGCGCGCTGCAGACCAACGGCGAGTGCCAGTGGCACTACGCCAACTCCCTGGTTCCCAGCAGCCAYTCACCCTCCAAAAGCCTTCCTGAGCAGCCAGTGAACATCATCAGGCACAACCTTGCACAGAGTTATGAAGGTGGGTGTCGCTCTGAGCCAGGAGAAAAAGCTGGGCCGCGCGGTGGATGGGGAGGATTTGTGTCCGCGGTTTGAAAAATGGTTTTGGTGCCTTGGATGCCTCCCTCAGTTTGGGAAGGACATTGGGATGCTGGAACACATCAGTAAGGGGTACAACGAGGCTGGAGAGGGGCTGGGAACACAAACCCTGTGAGGAACCCTGAGGGAGCTGGGGCTGCTCAGCCTGGAGAAAAGGAGACTCAGGGCTGCCCCTCATCCTCTGCAGCTCCTGAAAGGTGCCTGTGCTCACCTGGGGCTGGGCTCTTTCTCCAGCAGCACTGACACAACCAGAGCACACAGCCTCAAGCTGCAGCCAAGGGAAATACAGGTGGATAGCAGGGAAAAGGTTTTTGCAGCAAGGGTGAGAAAGTTCTGGAATGGCTGCCGGGGAGGTGGTGGAGTCCCATCCCTGGTGTGTTTAACAAAGCCTGGATGTGGCACTGGGGCCCAAGGGCTGCGTCTACGAGGCCACGGCGACGGGAAGGCGGCCACGGGCGCCAGTTCGCTCGCGCCGCCGCGGCTCGCCCGCGCGCTGGACGGCCCGGCGCCGCGGCGGCCGGGCCGCCCGCCGGCCGCGGAGGCCGCGTCCGGCCCGCGGCGCGCCGGCGGGGCCCGCGACGGGGCGGCGGGGTCGCCGCGCCGGCCGGGCCTGGGGCCGTCCGGACCCGCCCGATGACGCGGGGACCCGGGAGCGGCTGCCAGGGCGCCGGCCGCGCGGGCCGGGCGCGGCGCGCGACCGGGGGGCGCCGCAGCGCGCCCCAGGACGCGCGGCCCCCCGCGCCCGGGCGACGCCCGCGCGCCGCGAACGGGACGGCGGGGCCCGGCGGGGCGCGCGAGCACCGCGGGGCGTGCGGCCAGCGCCGGGGGGGGCGGCGTCGGGCGGATTCGCGGCAAGGTCTGGCAGCGGCGCGCACCGGGCCGCGGCGGCCGCCCCTGGCCGGCCGCCGCGGCAGTCGTGCCGGCGCGCGGACGGCGGCGCGGCGGGGCGCGCCGCCGCGCGGTGGGCGGCGCCCGGCGGCCAGTTGAGCTGTTGGGGCTGGGCTGGACTCGATGGTCTTGAAGGTCTCTTCCAACCCAGGGATTCTGAGAATTCTGTGAATGGCTCCCTAGAACAGAGGCTAGACAAGATTAAGAGAATAAGAGCAGGTATTCATTAAAGGCTCCACAGATACACCTGGGGCACTCAGAAGCTCCCAGAGGCCTCACCCAAGCTGGACAATGGTCACCAGTGTTTCACACAATTATCASTTTGGTCATTTACATATCAGGGGTTAATTCTCCAATTACAGCTTCAGGTAATGAAGTCATTAACCCCCAGTTCGCTCCCTCCCAATTCACTTTTGTTTGTATTTTCAGGGCCTGAGGCTGTGGGGTGTCCTTGGGTCTCAGGCCTAGGGGGATTGTTTTGTCTGACCAAAATGTGGAGACAGTAACTAACACTTTATAAGGAGTTTAGAGTTATGCACTAAGGCAGTACAGGATTGGAAAACTAGAAAAGCTGAAATCCTGAGGCATCAGTTTAGGAAACACAGAAAATCAGAGGCAGTGAAGTGTAACAATCATTCCATTTATGGTATTCCCATGTTCCTTTTTCCCACTTCCATCAGCACTGGATTGGGAATGTTATCAAAGCTTCAGCTGGCAAAATGCTCTCACAAAATTCATTTTTAGTGTAGCACAGGAGACCTCTTCCTTCAGTAGTGGCACAGTTTATCCTCTTGGTTTGCACTCTCAGAGTTATTTAAGTGGAATTTCTCAGGTAAGTCACAGCTGAAGCCAGATTGAAACTTGACCTCCACAGCAATTTTTGATAATTTTAACACAGAAATTAAAATAAACACCATCTATTCCCATAAAAATTGAAGCTTGTCCTTTCTCAGCACAAAGCTACCCTGAATGTCTTTACCTTACAGAGTAATAATTCTGTTTTACTTTTTATAATAATTGTGGATTTGAAAATGTCTCCCATCACCTGCATTATTTCACTGTGCAGATGGTCAGGGATAGAAATTCTTTGAGGAAAGGCATTGACTTCTCTGTAAGAAATAACTCTGTAAGACTTCTCTATAAGAAATAACCTTGAAAAATTATAACACAACCAAATGTAAAGCTGCTCAAAATACCCTCTAATCACAGAACCAGGGAATAATTAGGGTTGGAAGGGAATTCTGGGGATCATCTRGTCCAACTTGTTTATTTCCACTGTGTTCAACCAGAACAGGGTTTCTTGCAGTGGTTTTGGCAGAGATTTCTCTCTCATTTCAAYCACTCCTGATCTCACAGCTGCCCCAACTCCAAAATGAAACTGAATCAAGTTGTGACGGGCAAGGAACAATGTTAATCAGCTAAAGCAACAAAAATACTTGGACAAACCAGACTCTGGCAATTCAGGCTATTTTGGGATGGTGTCAAGTATCTTTAACTCAATTAATAGCATTAATTACTCCCCTGACCCAGCTTCCCCTTCAAGCCAAACARGACTCTGAATTTCACTGCTTTCATGAATGAGCCTTGGAAGTTCTGCTGAGATTTCAGGTTGCTGCTGATTTCAGCAAGAGCAGCCTTGGTTGGCCTGGATTTCCCCCCTGTCCCCTGCTTTACTTTCAGTAACTGTGAGAATGATACAAAAACCTGTCACAAAAACATGCAAAAAAAGAAAATTAAATAAATAAAACCCCARCACATCTGAGTTTATTCAATCTTATTAAATATAGGAGTTCTTTTGTGATTTAAGGTGTATCTYAAAGTGTCAGAGAACATCAACAAGTGCAGAATTCAGCTCAGCTGATGCAGAACTCCCAGGAAATCCTTCATTAAACTCCTTTAAGCAGAATTCCACTTTATCACTTTCCAATCCAGATCCCATCCACATCTCTCTGCATTCATAATTTTCATTAATTAAAAATCACTGATGAGGACTGAGGTACTGCTGTGCAGTCAGATGGAAACCCTCATTTCTTGGAARGGAGGAAGCAGTAGTGGAAATTTAAAAGAAARAAATTAGTTTAAAATAAATTATTTTAAATAMATTTTAAAAATTAAAATWAWTTTTTTAAAAATCAGGTAGTCTCCAGAGTACCATTTTAGGTAGGCTCTTGGGTACCAAAATCAAGAATTTATTCACTTATGGYTGTAGATATCCAAGATCCAAAGGGAATATTAAAATATAAAMATATTTAAATATAAATACATTCAAAGCTGAGCTTGCTGCATCAGACAGAAGATGGAATCAGACATCAAATGTGCTTCCCACAGAAGAGCAAACAATTTCTGCCTGGGGTTTTGTCCTTCACAGGATGGTTTGACCTCACCCATGATGGACCTCACCTCACTGCCAGCAGCATTTTATTTCACTTTTCTGTGGTTAGGCTGAAAATGAGCAAGAGGGAAGCTCTTCTCACAGCCCAGAGCAGGGTAAATCCTTTTCCTTAGTTTGTGCTCCTCTAATTTGCTGCTTCCTTTGGTTGTGGGGGAAAAGGAGGAGTTTTAGACCAAAAATAGGAAATGGTTTTGTCCTTTCTGAAGATGCTGTGGGGAAAAAAAAAAAGAAAAATACTAAAACCAAAATAAACACAAAACCCCACCACCACCACCAAAACCCCACCCTCAAAAAAACCCAAAAAAACCCCCAAACCCCCTCAAAAAACACACACAAAAACAAAACAAAAAAACCCACAAAAAACCCCCAAAAACCCTAAAAAGGACAAAAAAACCCCCCAAACAAACAAAAAATAAAATCCCAAAACCCCCAAAACCCCACAACCCCCCTCAAAAAAAACCTACATATTTTGAGGATAAAGATAAAGACTTAAGTAAATCCTGCTTATCCCCAGTAGATCTGCAGGAATAGGGTAAAAAAAKCCCAAATCCCAATAAAAAACCTGCAAGGAACTGCTGCTACTTTTCAATCTCATCCCACATCACCATTMCCCCACCAGGAGGAAAATGGAGCTGCAATTCCAGCAGTTCTTATTTCTGGTCCTGCTTCCACTGAAGGTTTTGCTGCTGGACTTGGGAGATTTGGGCTTCTTTTTTGAGCATTTTGATACATTTTGATGAATATTTATTACGGATATTTATTGGGGATTGGATGAAAATTGGCTTGCTGCAATTAATTCTCTGCAAAAGCGCTTTGAGTTGTATAAAAAAATATACTTTTTTTTTTTTTAAGGAAATATATACATATTTCCTTTGTGTTGAGGAAAAAAATGTCAAACTCAGGCTTGGGCAAAAGGGGAAAAGAAAACAGAGCTTCCCCTACAGASAGGATTTCCACCCAATTTTTTCCAGCCTCGTTTCAAAGGCGCTGTTGCACTTTTGCTGAATTCTGAACATTTAGAAGCCACTTTTTTTTTTGGTTGGTTGGTTTTTTTTTGGTTTTTTTTTTTTTTTGCATCTGATCTCCCTTAGGTTGTCAAGCGCTGCTTTTTTCCAGTGGCTCACTGGAGAACTGACAGCCAGGGAGCTTCAAAGCAGGGAGGATCTGCTTAGCATCATCATCTTCGATCCAAAGGCAAAGCCAAATCTGACATCTGGCAGCCGGCTTGGAGGCCAGGGCCATTCCACAGCACATCCAGGGCAGCAGCTGCCAAAAACCCCGTGGGCCAAAGACATTTTTCTCCATGGAAAATAGCTCCTTTTGGAGAGATCAGAGATTGGGGGATGATGGTGCCAAGCCATCAAAGCTCTGAAGAAGCACGTAGCAGATACGACTGCCTGCAAATCAGATGTTTCTGCTTCAGGATCTGGTTTTGAAGCTTCTTCCACTTTTTCCCAGCTGGCCCAGTCATCATAAAAAAAATCATTTCWGTGAAGGCAACTGTGTTTTCAGTCAGAAGTTTCTTTTTTACACTTGAAATTGCTGCTGTGGGCACCACAGGAGCTGCTGGGCACTCAGTGGTGCTGTTGGGCCTTCTGAGCCACCCGTGTGAAGCCACCAGTCAGGCCAAAACTCAGGAAATGAGGGAAAAAACCAGAGAAAATCTGTGAAAAAAAAATCTCCCCAGGTTTAGCCAGAGCCTAGTGGAAGAAAGAAATTACTTTTTGCAAAGGGAATTCCCCAGGAGACAAAGAGAAATTTTGTCTAACCTTTGTTTTTGGAGGGAGAATAATGGAGAAGAATCAGCCCATGCCTTGGATGATTTGAAATTAGGGTTCAGACCAGGACAAGAACAGACTGAGATAATCTAAAAATATCTTTTCATGGGTAGGGGTGTATTAAGAACTGTTCTGTCTCTGCCTTGTTTGATAAAAACGAGGGAGAAGGACTTTTTAMAGGGGCAGAGAGTGACAGGACAAGGGAAAATGGTTTTAAACTGCCCCAGGGCAGGGTCAGATCAGAGATTGGGAAGAAATGTTTTGCTCAGAGAGTGGTGAGAGCCTGGCACAGGTGAAGCTGGGGCTGCCCCTGGATCCCTGGCAGTGCCCAAGGCCAGGCTGGACACTGGGACAGTGGAAGGTGTCCCTGCCATGGCAGGGTGGCATTGGATGGGCTTTYAMGRCCTTCCCAACCCAAACCATTCTGGGATTCTGGGATTTACAACCCGGTGGTTCATCCTCAGCCCAGCAGGATTGGAGATTACAAAATTCAAGGTGACAAGGCAGAGGCCAGCTGGTGGCTGTGGTGCCTCAGCTTCTTCCAAGTTCTCTCYGGCTCTAGACATGGAGAAGGACAACATTTTGTTCAGGGATTAAAGAAGAGCCATAAAGTGAAAATATTCCAAACTGTACGAGGACAAATCCATCCCTCTTGTGGACACCTTAAACCCAGAACTTCTGATCATTATAAGGTTATGATTATTTATTATTTATTACTTATTATTTATTATTTATATGTCAGTAGCTCTGAACATCTATATTTATTTTGCAATAAAACCACCAAATGTGGAGTTAAAATCTGAGCACTGCACATGGCTGAACCCTGGCTGGATTTGTGATCTGAAAGGGCCATTTTTCACCAGCTGGTGAGAACTCAGCTTCCTTCAGCTTCTCCTTCTTGTGACAAAATGTATACATAGAAAAGGGAAAGAATAACTTGAAAGGTTATTGTTTCTAGGAGGGTGAGGAAGAAATTGGAACCAGATTCCTGTTTAAATTCTGGTGTTAATTATGTAGTGCAATTCCCTCTGAAATTAATGGAGTTCTGCATATAAAATAAAAAAAAGGTACAATTGAGCTATTTCTGCTTCCTCTGTTATCCATGAAGGCTTTGCCAGTCTATTACAGCACAGGGAATATTTAATTATTAATGGGCATGGTTARATCAGCAACCAATAGAGGGGAACTCCAAAAGTTTTAAGACGCTGAATAAAATTGTTAGAAAAACAGAAAATCCATTTAAAAAAAGGCACTTAAGTGTCCAGGGCTTCCAGTGAACCTCACACAAAACAACAGTTTGCGTCTAACATGAGAAATTTGCTCAATGTGTCATTTTTCCTTTAACATAAAACTTTCAAATGRGCCTTGGAGGAGCTGTTTAACTCACAAACTGTTCATAGGAGAGTGCAAAAAAATTATTACTCATATGGTACAGGAGAAAACCGGGGGCCTTTTCTCTCACTGCTTGTAGATAGGGGTGTACAGAAAAGAAAAGCTTCACAAGGCAAGCAGAAAATGGTAAAAATAACTCCAATTGCTTCAAGAGTTCAGTTGCCATGCAGAAACTGAGGAGAAAAGAGACAGTCCAATATATTTAAGAGGAAAAGCTGGAATAGACATCCTAGGCTCATACTGTTGAAAAATGAAGTATCTGGCTTCTAATTCTCTGAAAATACRCAATTTTTTCTCCCCCATTCGAAGRTGTAACCTGCATTTTTATCATTGTCTACCTTTATTARATGGGAATGTCTTAAAAGCAGAGATCCAGCATTGCTGAAGAGGTGTTTATGTTGTTTTTCAAGAGATGTTTTTAAGATCTGATGTCAGCTTTCCAAAGAYAAAAAGCAAAGCCTTTAACATGACRCACTCTGGGTATCACGAGGAGGTTTTATTAATTAGATAATTACATGTCATCTTCTAATATCTTATATAGATATAAAATATACCCCAAATTAATACCATGAATTAACAGAATTAACCAGAATCAACAGAATAACCAGAATCAACAGAATTCTGAATGAAATACTTTTGAGATCATTGAGTCCAACCTCTGAGCTGGATGTTCTCCTTGCAAGGACGAGCGTCCAATGCATTCCCACAAAGATAAGAAGAATAAATTCAGATTTATTCTGGTTATTATTCCATGATTAAAACAATTCCACTCTTTTAATAATGGAATCATTGATAGGTACCAACGTTATCCAGCTTTTAGATAAATCTCTGAGAAGAGCTTACTTCAGGGGAAAGTTTTTGGTTTCAGGTTGTAGTTCCTAACATTTCTCTGGTTGAACTGAACTATGATAAGTTCATGCCAGTGAGCTGTAATTAGTGCAAAGGCTCATTGTCAGTAATTAACACGTTTTCCTTGCCCTGCCAGTGCCGCTGTCCAACAGGAGGTACAACCAGGACGCTCTGCCCGAGGCCTTCCCCAGCTGCACGGCGCCCGTGCCGGGCCGCTACAAAGAGGAGCTCTACGACTCTRCCATCATGAAACACAACAAACCAGAGCCCAGGATCCAGCCCCACGCCCACCTCATCAAAGAGGAGAACAAGCTGGCTTTTACCAGAGACCTGCCAGAGAAAATGCCCATCAACGAGGGCTCCTTCRCCAACCCCCTGCTGCCCAAATCTGAGTGCTGCCAGGCCAAGGCCGTGGGACAGCTGAGCCACCTGCTGCCCGTGCCCTCGGTCTACGAGCAGAGCAGGAGGATTTGTGTCAAAGAGCCCAAATTTGGGCACATCAGCCACCACCCAGGCAGCCTGGAGGAGCTGGACGAGAGGATGAGCGCGAAGCTGGACCACGAGGCCGACGGAGAGCGGCTGATGGAGGTGAGGCCCTCGGGCCAGGTCCCCTTCGTGCTCCTCAACTACCACCACGTGCTGGCCAAGAGTGAGGCCCTCGGGCCAGGTCCCCTTCGTGCTCCTCAACTACCACCACGTGCTGGCCAAGCACGGAGCCTTCCAAACCTCGCCCTGCACGGCCACGGGACACGCGGGGGAAAATTATTCCTACAACTCTGAGGAAGTCAACGCGTTTCTTTACAAAAACCAAAGCCCCTCCTCGGCTTCCTCTCCAGAAACCCACAAGGAATCTGCACTACCCCATTACATTGGGACTTCTGTCATCATTGCCAACGGCAGGTGACGGTAGCACAGGGGGGTRCTGTGTTTAATGAAGAAGCCAAACTGTAATGGTTCGCTAAAAAAAAGGAAAAAAAAAAAAAGAAAGCATGAGGAAACACAGTGACATTTACTGAGCAAAGCTGGAGGGCAGTGAGGGACAAAGTGGTGAGTTCCAGGAGCCCCAGTGGCCAGGAATCCCCTCCATCCCCTGCCGTGCTTCGGTGTCCCAGACACAGCTCTGGTGCCAGGGAGAAGCCAAGTTCCAGATCTTATTTTTGTTATTTTATAGTGTGCAGCAGAAGGAAATGAGAGGTGTTATATGCAGAGGTTTATATGAAGAACATTTTTTGTTTTCCTTGACCCCTCCTTAAAATAAACTCAAGATTTTTTTTTTTAAATCATTATCATAAAATATGCATTCTAGTTTAGGGTTTTTRTGACAAATTGTGTGAAACCTCGCATCAACTCTCCACCCAACCCCCTGACACATGGACTTTGTTGAGAGAGTGGTGATTTTGAACAACCACAACACAGCTGTCCTACCCAAACAGGGAAAAAAYCTTATTTATTAATTACCAAAAAGTTTTAAAACTAAATAAATCAACCCTACATTTGATTTATTTAACACAGATTTCAGTGTTCTGAGATTGTTGCCACCACCATTTATCTTGACAAGGGACAATATGACAAATTAATAGGTACAAAGATAGGTATTACAGGGTTACAGGTCTTGTCATGGCAAATTGGGACAAATTATGGAGCAGGAACTAATTCCCCACAAATAAGAAAAGGAAACTCCTAAATCCTGTGTTTCCCTGAGTATTCCGGGGGAAGCCTGTGCAGATTTTCAACCCAGCCAGTCACAAATACATCTTAATAACAGCACCAGAAARGTTTTCTTTATAGTCAAGAGAATAATGAACATTTCTGCCTTATTTTGAACTTACCAGTAGAATTGTGAGCTTTGAAAATTCCAGCTCTTAACARGCTGAACTTCCTCCAGCATAAATCCTGTTGTCAGCACAAAGGTAGGGCTGGAGTTCCCTGCTTGGAGCACTTCACAAATCCCAAACAGCACATTTGAAACACTCACATTTGGCCCAGCCAGGAAGAGATTTTCACCCCTTTATTTTTAATTCTRTGCAGAGGATGGATCTGTGTGAATTTAACTGACAACACTCAGCCCACGGTGGTTTTCAGCCATTTCCCCAAACATTGTGAGTGGATAAAACAACAAAAGGCTCCCTAAACAATAAATGTGGCTCCAGATCTCACTCAGCTCCATTTCTTACCCCAGTTAAAGCTTAATTCAGAATTTTTCAAACTTTCTCTCATCAGACRCTAAAGAGAACTTCACTGAAAACCTTTGAGCACCTTGGGATTGGTGGAAGGTTCCCTGGATGAGCTTTAAGCTTCCTTCCAACCCAAACCATTCCATAATTCTGTGAAGAAAATTCTTCCCTGGTTTGTGTAATATGGAAGAAAACCCTTGCTCATGCATTGCACCTTGTCAGAAAAACCATAATGCAATACTCTGTCCTAAAAATTCCATGTTCTCCATGTTTTCTATGCAGCAATAATTSATCCCYGAATGGTCTGGGTTGGGAGGGACCTTAAAGCTCATCCAGCAGTTCCAAGCCCCTGAAATGGGCAGGGAATTTGCCATTAGAATACAAAAATAAAGTTATTTCCTTCTGTGTATGAATATTTATTGCTCTGAGTACACAAAAATACTTTAAAAGCAAAGGCTTGACAAGAATTTTCAGTATTTTTTTTCATTGCTTCCCATTAAAGGTTAACAGAGAAACCTTTATTATCAAATTAATATTCACTTGAAAATGAACTTGAGCTGAACACTCTCAGTTTTTGTTTWCAATTGCATGAAAAATACATTTTATGCTAAACAGAACAAAAAAAGCCAAATCAGTGATTGCAAAAAAAAAAACCCAAACAGAACCAAACCAGCAGAGTGACTCCCTGTGTAACCTCAGTTTGTTCAGTGCTGGAGAAGCTGGCAGGTCTCCAGAAAAGCTGTAAATGTGGATTATGATCATGCTGACCCCATAAATCAAAGGAGACACCAGTTGCTTTCCCAGTTGGTTCAGAACTGAACCAGTTCCCAGCCCTGCTCCCCATAAACGACCCCAATCCTGAAAAGATAATTATGGGTTCATTTTGTTCAATTAAATTAAAGCCATGCCCCACAAAGGAGCCACTGGCATGGTTGGCATCATTAAAAAGAAACCTGATGCCCAACCCCTCCTGCTGCACTTTCTCCCTCATTAGTGGCACGGCTGCATTTGGGTGTTCCTGCAAGTCCTGCTTGCTATAAAAACACAAAAATTGGGCTTTTGCTTGAGAAAAACACCATTGATCTTTTTCAGCTCGATATTTTTCCACCTTGTTATTSCCACTTCCAGGCTTTATTCCAGCAGCCTGAGCAGAGGAGGTGTTCCATCATCCTGCCCCAGGTGTTTCAGGGGAGGTGATGCCCAGGCACAGGAAATTTCCCTGCGAGCCAATAATGAACCAATTAAGAACTCCCAGCTGATAGTGCAGGGGAAGGTGCAGAAAAGATGGCAAAAGCAAATGTGGGAAGGATTTTTTTTTTTTTCCTGCCACTCTCCAAGTTTTAAACAGCAATTCCATGTTCCCATCTGGGGGTAAATTACATTGGGAGAAAAATAGGATTTTTTGGTCAGTTAAATTACAGACGTTCTCAGCAAAATCATAGTGCAGAACAGGGCACTGCCATCATAGTGGCAGTGTCTGAATAATGAAAAGTGGTTTTAATAATGAAAAATGTTTTTAATAATGAAAAAAAAATGGTGGCACTGAAGAGGAATGTGAATTGAAATATATTATAAAAAATAACCTCATTTCTCTTTAGCATTTGAGCCACTCSTTTGTAGTGAGACTTCACAAGACTTTAACTCTTGGAGTTCAGACCTGGCAAGAAAATCATGGAAAATGGGAGAAAGAGTGAAAGAGGGAATATTTTACCAAAATCATAGAAGATTTGGGTTGGGAGGGACTTTCAAGATCTCATTCCAGCCCCCTGCCAGTCAGGGAATCTTCCACCAGACCCAGGGAAAGCTGGAAAGTGAACCCCACAGTGAGAGGTCTCCAAATTTTGGAAGCAGGGCAATGGAAATAAAACAAGGTGATAAAGATCCAGATCTGTCCCCAGCCCTCTGTGCCCTGGCATTTGAAAAAGGTAATTTAAGGAAATTCAGCACAACAGGTGCAAAACTGGGGAATTCATCACTGAAAGTGCCAATGAATGGGAAATCTGCCAGAATTTCTCCAGAAATCTCAAGACAGGACATAAATTCTTCTTTTTCCAGCGTTTCAGTCACACTTCAAAAATGCCACAGAGGAAATGTTGTTATTCCAGTTCTTTCCTGAAGGTTAGATTTTGCTTTTTTTTTTTTAATATGATGCAGATAAAAGCTATTTGGCAAGTGTAGGTGAAGAAGCACGCAACCCAACCAACCTATTCAAGCTCAGAATTATATATGTATTCCCTAAAAATGTAAAGCATTTTTGCTTATTTATTATGTAAAACAAAACTGTTAAAATGTTAATAAAATCCTGTAGCCAAAGGAAAACGGAGTTGAATTTCTCTRTTTTTTWWAAATACAAAACAAAKTATTTCACAAAGGACAATGGTGCAWATTTGAAAATTTATTTCAASTGTGACATGTTRTATATTGACAATTAATGTACTATAAAACACACAGAGAATTTTTAAAATTTATTGTATTTTTGCCACGTTGCATTTTAAATGAAGACACTTGGAAAATGCAAATAACACAGAATCACTAATGGGAAACTCAACACTTGACAACTCTTCCCTGCAGTTCTTTTTTCTCCATCATTTTCTGACCTCTGCCCTTTGCTGGGCCCAGATTTCATTTCTTTGGTGTCTGATCAAGGCAGTGCATCCCCACCACCACTCAGCCATGCAAATGTTTTTTATCAAACCAGTTACCCCCAGGAACCAGCACAAATCTTTCCCATGACAGATATTTTGATTGTAGTTGCAAAAAGTAATTTTTTTTTTCAGGCTGCTGATGCAGCTGAATCAGAGAAAGCAAAGAAACGAATTTTTGCACAGTGAAGCAGCAGCATAAAGAATTAAATGCTTTAATATTATTTCCAGGTAATAGCCCTTGATTTGTTGGATATATTAAAATAAAAAAAAAAAAAAAAAGCTCTGAAGTCTTATAAAAGCTTTACTAGAAGCAGGATGTGCTGCCTGGACTCTGAAATGTGAAGTACATTATTACTTTTTCAAACCTTTGGAAGCAGCTTTGTTGCTGACTGGGCACGACCCACCCTGGACTCACACACGTGCCAACACACCCAGAAGTTTTCCTATCAATAAACAACCCCCACAAATGTTTTCACCATGAGAAATGTTCTACCAGAGCCCAGCAGGAAAAAAAAAATTAAAAAAAATAGAAATAGGGACATGGTAATAAATGAGTTTTTTGAAAGCACTTCATCAAGAAAATAGTTTAAGATATGACCTCAGCCTCACAATGGAAGAGGTGTTTTACTAATCCAGACAGCTGAATGAAATGAAACATTTTCAGGGCATTATTCCTGGGCCTGGAGCTGGCTGGATCTCCCCAGCCCCACATCCAGGGACACCCCACACCACATTTGTCTGTCACACACGGAGAACAAGGAAAACCAGGGCTTTCCTGCAAAAATGTTGMGGCTTTCTGGGCGTGCCACGTTGGGCAGAGGAAGAGTCAGATTCTACCTGAAAGAGTCAGGGATTTCTCCAAGYACTTTATCCTGCTGCTCCTTGTCCCATGGGAATTCTCCTTGTCTTTGGTTCTGAAGGAAAAGCAACAAATCCTTCACCCAAATCCAGGAGGCACCACGAGAGGCCACTGAAAAGGCAAAGTGGCTCCCACAGTGCTCTGGCACATCCAGGGCTGGGCAGCTCTCCCCTGTGGCAAGGAAATTCCACTCCAAGTTTCTTCCCAGTGCAAAAATMTTGGGAATAACCTGACAATTCCCATGAGAACAGAACCAGCTCATCCCTAAGGCAGCTACAAAAGGACCGACAGCAACCAGGAAATGTTGCAGCATTTAAAAAATGCTAAAAAATCCCTCTGCTGCTGCTCAGCCACTGAAGCTTCACAAGCTCACTCTGCCCTTCCAAAATTCCCATGTTTTATCCTTTTCTCCATCTTTTTTTGTCCCTGGTGAAGGGAAAAGGAAGTTTTTTAAGGAAGCCACTCAAGCCCCAGCCTGAGGCACGACCTGGTTGTTCAATCCCTCCAGGCACTTCCCAGTCTGTGTGGAACATGAAGGAAACCCAAAAGGCAAATCCTGAAGGCGATCCCTACAGGCAAATCCTAAAGCTGAGACAGTTTTAGCTACAAATTCTGGCTTCAGGTGAAGGTTTGGAAAACTCTGTGGTTGGAAAAGCAGCACCAGAGCTCTGCTTTGCTGCAGTTTGCTCGTGAAGGAGAAGGCAGAAAATAAATGAAGATGCAGCAGCAAGATGTGAGTGTGCATGTGCACACCCATTTTTTATAAATCTATATATAAATATGTTTTTCTTGTTTTATTGAAGCTTTATTAAGCCAGACTTGAGTTTCAGTTATCACAACATGCATTAATATTGAATTCTGATATCAAAGGCAGCTGCCAAACCTTCTCAGCCCAAAGCAGTTTTGAAAGCATCGGTGGGGAAAAGCCAAACTTGGTGCATCATTTTAATTATGGCAATTAACAGCTGTGTGTGTGCAGTTCCAGGAGATGCTGGTGTGCAGCCTCATGTGATTTGGATCATGGGGGGAAAAAAAACCCAGCAGGGTTTGGACAATCAGGACAAATCTTCTGTGAGATGGAGCATGAAATCCTAAATTTAACAGGGACAATTTAATTTCTACTCTTGCTGCCAAACCACCTAAACCCTAATATGTYAGGATTGGTCAAAATTACCATTACAGACAAGTTTCCTTGTTTTTAAGACTTCTTGGCTTTGGAGCTGAAACAATCTAAAATGTTTGGATTGTTGATGAGGCGAACTTTAACCTAAAAACCCCATTTCTGGCTAGAAGACAGTAGTTTCCTTTCTGGAATTTCCAATCTGGCTGATCCACCATGAGAAAAAAAAGAAATTAAGGTGGCCACATCACACCTGGGACCATCCTGGCTGGCACAGAATTGTRTGGGGAGCTGTGGTGGCCAAACCTCCTTGGGAGAAAACCCCCCCAGGCTCCCAGTGGCTGCTCCAGGGGAATTCCCAGGGTGTTCCCCCCACCTGGAAATGTGCAGGCAGCCCCAAAAATCAGCTGCTTCCAGGTCAGCAGGGGTTAAAGCTCTTGCTTTTAGTGCTTAGCAGCAAAACCAGACATGGGTTGGGAAAGGGGGTGACAAAAGGGCTGTGGAAGAGAATTCAGGCACGGGGGAATGGTGTGATTTCTCTTTCTCACTGGAATAGTTGTTTGCAGAGGGAATCTGATTTATTCCCTTTAAATAAAGGGAATAAATTAAGTTATTCACTTAACTTCATTGAGATAATGATAAAATTAGCGCTAATTTCTAAATTAATTACAGGTTCCATCCCCTGAGATAGGATTCTACAAAACCCTGGGTGTGACACTGCTCCAGTGGGTTTTTCTTCCTGAAACCCCTTGGAAAACCATGATTTAAAGGACAGGTGAGATGACTGACTCAGATCCAAGTGACTGAGGAGAGCAGAGTGCAAATCCCTTGGATAACCCAGCACAGCTCCTAAGCGCTGATGGAAAACTCTCCCAAAAACTCAAGGCAGCCATTAAGYGTTGCAGACCTGAGATCAAAGCACAGGTTGGTAAATTATTGTAGAGGTTCTGCACAGAGAAGAACCAAATCAGGATCTTCACTCAGACCTGGAATTAAGCACAGTGGTGAGTCCAGCAATTCAGGAATTATGTCATGTTCCAGCTGGTTTTAGTGCAGACAACACAGAAAAACAGAATTTAGTTTAAAAAACAAAACAAAAKAAAAAAAAAAAAAAAKKAAAAAAKKKKAAAAKKAAAAAAAKCCKAAAAAKCCKAAAAAAAAAAGGTAAAAAAGTAAATATTGTCCAGCACACTGTGCTAAATCACACAGAAACCAAAAACAAAGGAAATGTTGAGCCATTTCAGTCTCTCCAGTACAGGGTGTAAATGAGGAGAAAGTTCTGCTCACCACAAATATTCCTTGCAAAGAACAGATCCGTACAAAGAATGGCAGCAGAGGTGAGTTTTAAAGTTAATGAAAAGAATAAAGGCCTTCAGCTGTGAGATCACCACCCCTTCTCAGCTGCTGGCGTCACCCACGGCAAACGCGGAGCAGAAAATCAGAAGGAAAAGTCAAACTCTGAGTTCCCCCTCGCAGGCTGAGGTGACAGTGGCAGCCCCAGAGAGCTCCTGTCAGTGCTTGGGGACGAGGAGGTTCCTCAGCATGTCGAAGGAGTTGCCGTCGGGGTGCACAGACTCCACGCCCCGGCCCTCCTGGTGCACCTGCAGGAATCCATAGTCATCGATGCCAACGATCCAGGCCAGGGGGCCGTCCTCGCTGCCGAGCCTCACCTGCTTCCCACTGCAACAGAGACTCTGTCAGCTCCTGCCTGCTGGAAGGGCAGGGTGGGGCTGGGGGGGGTTCTGGTGTGGGAATCTCAGACATATTTTATGTCACAGACACGTTTTATGAAAAGTCCTTCTGTTAGGATTTTCCTCCTGAGAAGCTGAGAGGCCTCAGGAACGAAATGCAAACAATGGTTATCTGCTGCTGTGGAATGCAACAGGTGCATCTGTGATTGGTCTCATGTGGTTGTTTTTAATTAATGGCCAATCACAGTCCAGCTGTCTCAGACTCTCTGGTCAGTCACAAGATTTTATTATCATTCCATTCCTTTCCTTGCTAGCCTTCTGATGAAATCCTTTCATCTATTCTTTAGTATAATTTTCTTTTAATATAATATATAAAATTTTCTTTTAATACAATATATATAAGAAAACTAATATAATATATACATTTTAATATAATATAATATATACATTTTAATATAATATATACATTTTAATATAATATATATCATTTAATATAACATATATCCTTTTATATAATATATATCCTTTTATATAATAGATATCATTTTCTTTTAATATAATATATATCATAAAATAATAAATCAGCCTTCTGAAACATGGAGTCAAGATTCRCATCTCTTCCCTCGTCCTGGGACCCCTGTGAACASCACAGTTCACACCTGGTCTTCCCAGAGGGAGCCCAGGCCCATCTCCAGCAGCCCTGGAGCTGCAGAGGAAAACTCCCCCCTTGTGCAGGATCCCTGCTGCAGCAGKAGCACAGCTGGCACTGCAGGAGGGCTGAGCCCCCCTGGGATGGGGCTGTGCCACCCCCTGACACACAGGGGCCAGGGCATGTTCTGACTCTGGCAGTGGGGTTTTGTATTACTGCATTCTTATTTTATTTTAATTATTTTTTCCCTAATAAAGAACTGTTGTTCCTATTCCCATATCCTTGCCTGAGAGCCCCTTAATTTCAAATTAATAACAATTCAGAGGGATGAGGTTTACATTTTCCATTTCAGGGGAGGCTCCTGCCTTCCTTAGCACACACCTGGCTTTCCAAACCAAGGCAGCAACTCATGCACACTGAGCAATTAAAACTGATGCCTTAAGATTTCAGCTTTTCTAGTTTTCCAATCCTGTACTGCCTTCGTGCATAACTCTAAACTCCTTATAAAGTGTTAGTTATTGTCTTCACATTTTGGTCAGACAAAACAATCCCCCTAGGCCTGAGACCCAAGGACACCCCAGAGCCTCAGGCCCTGAAAATACAAACAAAAGTGAATTGGGAGGGAGCAAACTGGGGGTTAATGACTTCATTACCTGAAGCTGTAATTGGAGAATTAACCCCTGATATGTAAATGACCAAACTGATAATTGTGTGAAACACTGGTGACCATTGTCCAGCTTGGGTGAGGCCTCTGGGAGCTTCTGAGTGCCCCAGGTGTATCTGTGGAGCCTTTAATGAATACCTGCTCCTATTCTCTTTATCTTGTCTAGCCTCTGTTCTAGGGAGCCACTCCAGGGCATCAAAATCACCTCAGAGGACTCATCAGAATCATTAAAAGGATCATGGAATGGTTTGGGTTGGAAAGGAATTAAAGATCATCCTGATCTSTCTCTAACCATGACACCTCCCYCTGTCCCAGGCTGCTCCAGCCCCAGMGMCCAMCCTGGCCTTGGGCACTCCAGGGATCCAGGGGCAGCCAGGGTTTCTCAGGGCTTCAGCACCCTCACAGGAAAGGTTTCACCCTCTAACAGAATATTTCATTTCCCACCTCACTGGTTCTTTACACYAAATGACTTCCAGCAGCATTTTCCACCTGCTTTAATTTCCTTTTGTGGAATGGACAGAGTTGGAGTTAATCCAGACAATCTATTGTTTTTTCCTCCTAWAAGTACAGCAGCTTCATCCATCTCAAACCAAATCATTCCAAACTGSCTTTGTTTGGGGATGATGAATTTAAAATACCTGAAAGCATTCTTTAACTCAAGCTAGTCACTGATTTATTATGTGCTGCTTTAATTCTCCCTTWAAAATGTGCATCCTGCTTGGGAGTGTYTTTTAAACTATTCACTCATATTAAAGGGAATTTTGTGGAAAAAGACAAAACACCCATGGAGTTCTTCCACCAATTTTATGAAAAGAAAGTTTGAGAYTTCTTACCTGTGTACCCAATACTTGTAGTACTGGGGAAGAACTCCATTGGGCCCCTTCTCCTGGAACACCTCGATGAGCCTCTCCAGCACAGTCACAGTCCTGGCAATGAGGCAATCTGCACTCAGAGGCTTCAGCTCTGTCCCCTCTTCCCTGTTAAACTTTGCAATGAGGTCATTGATGCAGATGGTGGGGTTGCTGTTATTCACATTAAACCCAAAGCCTGCAGAAGACAAAGAGAAGGACACAATCAAAGAGACAAACTCTATGTTAGCACCACAGCCAGCACTTAATTCACCTGCTCCCAAAATCATCCCTCAGGATGGCTCCCAGAACTGGCTTCATTCAGCCTCTTACACCTTTGGATCTTCTTTCTRCTGTAATTACAATTCTCAGCTCACYTTTTGCTCTTTGTCCTCAAAATTCCTCCTCAGAATCACAGAGGCAAATCCAGCAGAGCCTTCCAACCCGATCCCATCCCACCAGTGAGGGCTGGGAGAGGATAAACTGCACCTTGGTTCCAGAACCATCCATGTGAGACATTCCTGTGCTCCCTGGAAGGTGCTCAGCCCACTCAGAGAACAACTGATCCCACCCTAAGATGGACTTTTATTCTAAAACTCAGCTCAGAGACCTTTCTGCTTCCTGCAGAGAGCTCAGTGCCCTTTCCAAAAGCCCCAGACTTTGCACTCAGCTGATAAGCCTCGTTTGGCCTGCTCAGGAAAGCCCAGAAGATTTGATTTTAACTTTGTGAGACTCCAGTTTGCCTAATCTATCTCACCACAGCACATCCTTTAGAAGGCTCAAGGCTCTCGCTGAGATTTCTCCAGCTGGAATTCCCAAATTCTGAGTTGGCAGAATGCCTCCCTTGTTTAAATGTGGCTCTTGGGGCCTTTTCTGCAGCCTGCTGAAACAGCCTTCCAGGGATGTAAAGAACTATATTGTATTACCTGTTTATTTTTTTCTCCTAATAATTTGGMMTTTTTTTTTCCTTCCCTCAGACATTTGGGATAAAACTCCCTGTCTYTCAATCAGCTTTGGACATGATGCAGCTCCATCTGCAAGGAGGTGCAGATYTCTTGATTTGTAAATTTGCTGTTAATAATTCATCATTTGTATTAACTTTGAGAAGGATCCCTTCAGTGAAAAGGAGTTTTGGATTTTTAACAGGGAATGAACACAAACAAGGCACGGTGATCCCAACACACCAGCCCTGTGGAAATGAGCTGAAATGGGTTGCTGGAAAGAGATAAAGGAAAATGAACTGGAAAATGCAACGAGCTGTGCCAGCAAATCCCAACTCAGCCGTCTGCACCTCAGTGTGAGGGGACAGAGAGACCACTGAGGGGTCACAGGGCCTTGGGGTCCATCAGAAATCCAAAAGGTGGGACACAACAGCCAGCCTGGGACGAGGAGCTCAGCTGAAGCCCCAACACCTGGGAAGGAACACGGCCAAGGGGGAAAAGGCAGCCAGGAAATTGAAAAGCCACGAGGTGCTCGGGGCTCTGGGGGCACCTCCACAGTGTCCCTGAGAGAGGAGAGCATTGAGCAGTGGCCCTGCAGCGCTGATGTGGCTGATGGATGTTCCAGTGGTGCATCCATGAGGAGCTGGACGTGCCTGAGCAGAGGCAGAGCAGGGTTTGCTCGCTGGCTGCCCCCTGCATTCCACTGGTGCTTGGCTCCTCCGCCTGCTCCGAGTCTGGCCCTCACATTAATGGTGAATYTTCTCCTCAGAACTCCTCCTCCAGAAGTCCCAACACCGTAAAGTTCTTCCATTTTAAATTCCAGATTGGAAAAAAAAAGGTTTTTTGGTTGGGTTTTTTTTTTTCAAACTGTGTTTGAAAGTCTCAGTGTGAAGCGTGTCACCTGCAGGGCTTGAGCAGTGGAAATGCAGGTTTGTCTCTGATCTTATTCTCCTGAGCTCCTCCTTGGAGCAGTGAAGCCACAGAGATGATCCTTGGTTTCCATCATRATCCTCATTTATGGGAGATTCTTAGGAATGCCATGGAAAGAGCGAGTTCAGTGCCTGGAGGTGGCACTGAGTGCTCTGGGCTGGGCACAAGGTGGGCACAGCTGGGACTCCATGGGCTGGGAGGGCTTTTCCAACCTCAGGGATCCTGGGATTCTGCCTAGGAAAGGATCCTGTGGAAAAGGGGTGATGGATCTGACACACCTTCCCTGCTGGGGAAGCTGAATCCCATCACTCCTACCAATCCAAAACCTTCAATGTCGTGAGGCCCCTCTAGGACTCCAGTGAAACACAGCACTGGAATGATGGAAAACATCCRTGGATTCATATGGAGCAAGGAAGTTTCAATTTGAAAAGCTCCCAGGTGAAAACAGACTGATGAAAATGGACATTTYTCTATACCAGACCTTCCAGAGGAATATCACAGAGAATGGTTACAGAAAGTCTATGTTTTAACTGGAATYTTTTGATCTTTAGGGTAAGAATGGAAAGGTCCAAACCAAATATGTGAAGTGCTTAAAGAGATACTTGATATAATGAACTATTTTTGGATGTATTCCTGCTTTCCTTGTGTTAACCAGACTGTAGGAAAACATGGAAGTTGTAAATGGCTGAAGGGGCACAGAGAGATTTCTAAAGTTTCCGTGCAATTTCCATTCTGTTCAAGTCGATTATTTACAAAATGAAGATATAAAATTGAACAGAAAATGTCATGTCTGGGCATGTTTCACAGAAAGAGGTGATTTCTTCAACTCTTTTCTACCTTGCACCTCTAAAATCACAGAYCTTTGACAGAAACAACACCATGGCCACTCCATCTTTGCAGGATACTTGTGCTACGTTCAAATAGCAAATATCATCTTTTTCTTMACCCTTTTAGACTTGCTAAGGAATTTTCTTTCAATTTTCTAYGCACAGCAGAGACAATTACTTTTGGAACCAGAATCTGGAAAGTTTCTGAGCAMATCTGAGATGCTTAGGGGAAAATTTCCTTATCACATAGCAGSATGATTATCAGACTAGAGATGACAAAAACATCTCAATAATTAAAAAATGAAAAAACATTACTCTGTGTATGTAGCTCTTCTTTTGATTTAAAAGGCATGTTCTTCATTTAASTATTTGTCATGTTCCAAAAAAWRCKWWAAWTMGGYAAAAAGAATGGAGTTTTCAGTWTATTCCACTGGTTTTGCAATAAATCAAGGAGGACAATTTCCCTCTCCCATGTAATGCTCTTCCTTTGAACTCTACTACACCAATCCAGATGCTTGCATTTATGTTTTACTTGTCAAGCATATGGAATTATTAAGAAGAATGAAAACATTTACTTTTTGTGCTTCCTCTGGATTGAATGTTGTGCTTTATTTCCTTATGCCTGCTGTCATTATTTGTTCTCATCGTTGCCATTTTTACTGATACAGACACTGATAACAAAATCCTCCAGAAAAAACAAAAATCAGCAAAAAAGCTTGAAAACAGACATTTACCAATGAGAATATGAAATGTTGTTTCAATGAGTGTRGAGTTTACCAGAACTCCACCAATCTTCATCAGGTCACTGTAGTAAATATCATTTGGCCACTTCATTCGCAGCTCAATGTCCTGAAGAAACAAAACCAGACATTTAGAGACATTTGTGGCTCATTCATCCCTCCACAGTCTGCAGAGAATCATGGAATGGTTTAGGTTGGAAGAGACCTTAAAGCRCARCCAGTMCCACCCCTGCCATGGCAGGGACACCTCCCACTGTGCCAGGCTGACCAGGGCAGATCTGCTGAACCTGAGGGGACATCASCCCTTGGCAGGGGGACAACACAGAYTTAAAGGCTRAGAATCAATTATGTTACAGCAAGAATATTTTAAAAATTATCAAAAACTCAGTGCTTGAATTTTCCCTTTAGATTCAAGTCCTGCAAGGCTTTTCCTTATGTCCATGTCATACCAACTGCAGCAGCCACAAACAGTGGGATGATCTGCAGAGTGATGGAATCATGGAATGGCTTTGGCTTGGAAGGGATCTGAAAGATCATCCACCCTGCATGGCAGGGACACCTCCCACTGCCCAGGCTGCTCACAGCCCCAGTGTCCAAGCCTGGCCTTGGCACTGCCAGGGATCCAGGGGCAGCCCCAGCTGCTCTGGCAATTCCATCCCAGCCCTGCCCACATCTCAGAGGAAGGAATTTTCCCAACATTCACCTAAACTGTAATTTTTCAGTGTGAAGCCATTCCCTGTGTGCTGTCCCTGCAGCCCCTGGCAATTGTCTCTCTCCAGCTTTCCTGGGCTCCTTCAAGCCCTGCAAGCGCACCCTGAGCTCAGGCCAAAGCTTCTCCTGTGCAAGTGAACAATGCCAGCTGTTGCCAGCCTTTCCTGCCAGCAGAGCTGCTCCATCCCTCTGCTCATTCCTGGAGCCTCCTCTGGGCTCTCTGCAGCAGCTCCAGCTCCTCCCTGGGTGGGGCAGCTCTGCAGGTGGGGAATCACCTGAGCAGAGCAGAGGAGGAGAATTTTCTCTACCTCTTTGCAAAACCCAAAGTGCTGCTGTCAACTGCTCCTCTTAATGAGAATCCACTGAAGTGCTCCACAAATGCTACAGAAAATGGAATCCTGCCTTGAGGAACCTTGCAGGAACTTGATGCCTCCAGGTTTGAGCTTTTCTATGTTTCAGGTTTTCCATGTGCCTGCTTTAGTGTGTGGGTCTGGGCTTCCTATGATGGGATGGTGAGCTCTGTGCACAGAGCAGGGAGACAAAACAATTCCTGCTCCAGCTGGGCACCAAGGACAAATGATCCAAATCTCAGCCCAGGAGCACAAACACCYTGGGCTGGAGAGAGAAAAACAAGCAGGGTGGGACTGCAGGGGCTAAAGCTGGAATGGGACAATGAACTGCAAGATCTTTGAATAAATCCCTGCTTTATTCTTTAGCTCTGCCCAGCCTCTGCTCTGGGGCAGRCTTCACAAGGCAACAGTGACATCCTGAATTTCTGAAAGGAAATTRAGCAGACAGGAGAAATCCCAGTTCCCAACCACAGAAATGGTTCAGAAATGTCCCAAAGCTGTCCCTGCTGGAAACACAAACTGAGCAGTGACAATGTCCCAGCCCCACAGAGCAGCTTTTGTTGAAACCACAGGGCTGAGCTGAACTTTGCACTGGCTACTTAAACACAAAAAGAAAGCAAATGTGCTTCCTGCAGCTTGAAACTCTGCCCATGGCTGCTGCATCCCCGGGGGCAAATTAGGGGAGGTGCTCCAGGCCTACAGGAGTCGCATTCCCTCCCATTGTAGGGGGTGAAATCCCTTTACAGGATGTGTGAAAGCTGCACCTGGGTCCGTGTCTACTTTCCTGACAGATTTAAAGGCCAGGGAGGAGTCCATGACACATCCACTGACAGGAAATACTACCTGATTTTGCTATCAAAGCATTCTGAGGGAAAGTATCACCAGCTCCTATTCGTTATGGAAAAGAACTTGGCTCCCCGCACTGGGGGAAGGATTTTAGGGSACTCTGGAGACATGGGAGGAATGACACAGTGAAATGGTGCTCTCAGTGACAAAAGGGGGAAACACACACCTGTAGGACAGCAGACAGTAGCTCTGTGACTGAAGTGACAACAAGCAGCAAGAACAGCTGAGGCAGCTGGGTGTTCTCATGKCTGTTGTATTTGTGTATTTGTATTTGCAGGAATGATGAATCTGACTCCATGTTCTCAGAAGGSTAATTTATTATTTTATGATGCTATATTATATTAAAGAATGCTATACTAAACTGTACTAAAGAATACAGAAAGGATACTTASAGKAGGCTAAAAAGATAATAATGAAAACTCGTGACTCTCTCCAGAGTCCTGACACAGCTTGGCCCTAGTTGGCCAAAGAGTGAAAACAACTCACAGCAGAATCCAATGGAACAATCACCTGTTTGTGGGTAAASAATCTCCAAACACATTCCAAAGGAGCAAAACASAGGAGAAGCAAATCAGATYATTATTGTTTTRCTTTTTCTCTGAGGCTTCTCAGCTTCCCAGGAGACAAATTCTGGGTGAAGGGATTTTTCAGAGAACGTGAATGCCACACACYACTTTGCKACGGAGTGGGTTCACCAAGTACCACACAAAATGTCACAAAATACACTGGAAATGGAGCAATTCTTATCTTCCCTCACTAGAGAGAGACTCTGCTGTTCTCAGAATGGGAGAGCAAAGCATCCTCTTGATTTAAAGCCCATTTGCKTCCTCAGCATTAACGTCTGATAAGGGAACTTCCAACTGAGCCCTCAGATCTGCTCTGGGAAGGACCCACACCAAAGGCCTTGGTTACTGCAGGTTCAGCAGAGTCAGTAATTGTGGCCATCCTAAAAGCCATGAATGGCTGATAAACTGAGCCATGGACCTCTTGGAACCAGGATGGGCAGAGGGATGGAGCAGCTCTGCTGGCAGGAAAGGCTGGCACAGCTGGCATTGTTCACCTGCACAGGAGAAGCTTTGGCCTGAGCTCAGGGTGGCCTTGCAGGGCCTGAAGGAGCCCCAGGAAAGAGACAATTGCGGCATGCAGGGACAGCACACAGGGAATGGCTTCACACTGAAAAATTACAGGTTAGATCAGATATTAGGAACAATTTCCTTCCGTGAGGGTGGGCAGGCCTGGAATAGAATTCCCAGAGCAGCTGGGCTGCCCCTGTCCCTGGCAGTGCCCAAGGCCAGGTTGGACAATGGGGCTGGAGCAGCCTGGGACAGTGGGAGGTGTCCCTGCCATGGCAGGGGTGGGATGATCTTTCAGATCCCTTCCAAGCCAAGCCATTCCATGATTCCATCACTCTGTAGATCATCCCATTGTTTGTGGCTGTGCAGTACAACATGGACATGAGGAAAAGCCTCGCAAGACTTGAATCTAAAGGGGAAATTCAAGCACTGAGTTTTTCKTAAACTTTTAAATTTTCTTGCTGTAACATAATTGATTCTAAACCTTTAATTCTGTTTTGCCCCCCTGCCAAGGGCTGATGTCCCCTCAGGTTCAGCAGATCTGCCCTGGTCACAGAAAAATCAGCAGATCTGCCCTGGTCACTCTTTACTCTCCAAATGCTCAGTAGAGCCCACACATTATTGATCCACATTTTCTACATCAATATTTGGYTCTTRYYTCACCTTTTTCCTCTTGAATGGAATAAAATTAAAAAATGCCACAGTGCATCAGGGCAGGCACAGGAGCAAAACCACCTCCATTCATAAATCAGCTCCTTCCCCAGTCATCCCCATATTTTATAAAACTAACTCTTGTCCCTTCGTTTTTAAGTGGTCAAATTATCCACTCCAGCCAAATATTTTATATTGCAAATTTTAGCCTGAAGCATTTTGTTTTTCCAGTCAGGTTATGAAGCACTGAATTTAGAAGGTTTTAATAGAAAGGCTGACAGACCCTAAACTCCAGCAAAGCTACTGGGTGCCACTATAATAAAGTTCATGTGTAAATGTGTATAAGTCATTGATTTTCTGTAATATAGGAAACATATGCTTTAGTTAACTACTTCTGTAAAATACCAAAGTTTTATAGTTAGCAAATATTAGGAAATGGTAACATTAAAAAGGAGATATATGAGGTGATAAAGAAGACTGGTTCTTCATTTTAATACTGATGACAGGACACTTGATTCCCTCTCGAGAGCAATTCTCCTCAGTTCTTGCTTTAGAAATCAGTTTTCAACCTTAAACACGGGTTGGAAAAATCCTTTAAAAGGGATAAAGTGACCACTGAAACAGCCCCAACAAAAAAAGCAGAAAAGGATTTGTCAGTTTTATTCATTTTTCCCTCCTCCTTATTCTCCTTCAAAATCAAAACAAATCAGCTCCATTGTTGGGCAAACAAAATTGACTTTTTCTTTACTGCTATGGATTGAGGCTTAAGTTTCATAAGATTAAGAGTGAAATGAATGCAGTGCATTTGATCAGCTCAGTAAAAGAATATTCATCCTCTGYATATTGGATTTCTCCAAACATATCAATAATCAAACATTAGGAAGGTTAAGTTTAGGTTCTTTTTAAGAACTGAATTCTGCATTCAGCCATTACACACAGAAAAGACACAGCTAAAATCTGAATTTTATGGAGATGGAAGCAGGGATTTTGAGGTGAGTTAGAGGGACATACCTCATATCCTGGGATGGATCTGACTGCCTCTACCACTGCCAAGGACACCAGGTGCTGGATAAAAGGAATTCTCTGGCCCAGGTTGGAATGTAGAGGGATGGAGAGGTGCAGAGTGGACAGGGCACAGCCCAGGGGACTGAGCCAAACGTTCCCACCACGACCTGGGCAGGGACAGGAAAAAGGGGAACTTCAACTCAAGACAAGAACATTTATGAAAAAGATCACTTTGCGAATGTAGATAACAAAAGATAACTAAAGATGTAGATAACTAAAGAGAAAGATTCAAAGGTATCKATCCAAGAATGTACCAAAAGTTCCTTTAATGGAGTTTTCCAAACTAATTTTGAAAGAAAAAGAGTTAAAGTGCAAAGCTTTTTCTTCAAAAAAATACTGGAATTTTTAAAATATTCCCATCCCTGTAAGTGTTCAAGGCCAGGTTGGATGGGGCTTTGAGAACCTGGTTTGGTGGAAGGTGTGGCAGGGGATGGAACAAGATGATCTTTAAGGTCCCTTCCAACTCAGGCCATTCTATAATTCTGTAATTCTTTAAGGTTCCTTCCAACTCAGGCCATTCTATAATTCTGTAATTCTTTAAGGTCCCTTCCAACTCAGGCCATTCTGTAATTCAGTAATTCTTTAAGGTCCCTTCCAACTCAGGCCATTCTAGAATTCAGTTCTGAGCTTCTGAAGGACAAGCTGCTGCTCAATTTCCCAGCATGTCCTAAATCCCCTGCTTCCAGGATTTTCCTGGTCTCTGCTAACAGACACATTTTCAAGATCTTTGTTCAAGTGGAGAAGTATTTCTGAAAATGRTCTGTGTGCACCCAGAAAAGCACCCAAACTCTGAACCACCCTGCACTGAAACCAGGGAATCATCTCCTCATGGATTGGTGCTCAGAAAAGCTTCTTGGGCCACACACTCTGCTCTTCCAGCAGAATAAATGCGGCTTTTAAAGAAGTGCCAGCATTTTTCTGGGCAGGAAACACGACTTGCTTACATTTATCTGCTCAGGCAGGTCCTTCAGACTCAATCTCAGAGCAAGTCAAGCCCCAGTCCTGCTCCAGTTAACCCAGTTTCAGTTTTCATCTGGAGCTCTGACTTGTGTTACACTGAGTGTAGTGATGGCAGCTTTTGTGACTGGCAAAACCTTTTTGGCAGGAACCAGGAGACCATTAAATCATTTCTGCAAAAGCCACCAAACATCCTGAAAATGTTTACTTTGGTATCTTATTAACTTTTGGGTTTTGAGTTTGAATCCACAGTTTGAGCGGCAGGAGAAGAGGACAGGCTTATTCTATGGATTATATTATCAAAAATGCTCATAATGCAGCTTAAAATGTCCTATTTTGTGTATTTAATACACATTTATGAGTAAAATAAGGAGATTTACTCACCTTTCCCTTGTGTTTGTCGAACAGCCACTGCTATTAAACCCATCTCCTCAGGCAACTCGAACATTAACCTGCCAATTAGGGAAAAAACCAAAAACCCCACATGCTTATCAGCTGCAACACTAAGCTACATTCATGAAAATCAAGGCTTAAATATCAGGTAATATTTTATGTTAACATTGCACCACCATTTTTTCAGTTAACATTTAGTCCCGATCCAACCCCATTAGAATATTAAAAAATGATTGGCTGCAAAACGATAATGTAAAATATTATTTTATCTGAAATAAGTCAGAGCTACAGTTCATTTGAGTTCTGATAACCCAGGTTTTGTATTTCTCCACTTCTTCCTCAAGTGCTCATTTTTTGGGTGCCCCTATCTTCAGCAAGTGACAACCAGCAATTCCAAACATTTGTTTCTACTTACAGCGAATTTTTGTTCATACTACAAAATATAAGAGCAGCAGTTTCTGATTATTTAGAAAACCAATATGGTGGCAATAAAGCAGTTTAAAAGATACACTATCCCCTGAGAACTAATTATGATTTAACTACAGTAAATAAATCTACACCTTCTGAGAGCTCTAGAGAACACTGGCTTATTTTAGGCTTGTGTTCTGCTTTTAAAATAGTTTCACTTAAAAGAATACTAACTTTCCTCTGGGGATAAGTAGAAAGTGCACTTTAACACCACCAAATGAGTCAATGCTACACTTAAAATAAAAAAAAAATAAAAAAAGAAAAACGAAAAGAAGAAAAAACCCTACTGTGAGAACTTTGTTCAAGCCACTTTTAAACAGATCTGAACTGTACCATGATCCTCCTCCATTTCACGTTTTCAGGGTTATTTCAGAGATAAAACATACTCAAGATGTTGCCTGTGAGTTAAGCCCAAAAAGGGATGTCTAGCCCACAAATCTGCTTCTCCCACAGGCACAAACACCATGTTGTTCATTCCTATAAAAGCAATCTTGTCTCAGGGGTAAGGGCAGCCCAAATCAGAGAAAAAAGCACCATTCACAACTACTTCCTGTGAGAAATGGATTTCTAACATTTGATAGGAAGTTTAGAGAGTGTGTGTAAATACATATTTGTATGTAAATACATATTTGTATGTAAATACTGAGATAAGGTGTAAATAAGTTTTAAAATATGGTTTTGGAAAATAATTAGATATTTTAGAGAATTAGAACTGTGAAAGATGTATTGTAGTAAGGCTATATTAAGAAAAAATACAGATAATTGGTGTTAGAAGTAATAGAAGTATTGTGTGGTAAAAGTTAGTAAGTTTAAATAAATAARAGTTAATAAGTTTAAATAAAAACATTTATAAAGTATTGTAATTAAGAAACAGGTTGGCTTCTGATGGAATGGCATTGAYTTTTCCATCTCTTGTATGTCCCRATTCAAGACTCAGAATAAAATCTTCTAAAACACCTCTCAGTTGCCTCATCTCTGTAACAGCTGAGAAAACCAACAATTTCCCCTGAATTTCAGATGGYTTTGGGAGCTGTTTCAAGCTCTGCAGTTGAGGAGGTGCAGGAGCAGCAAGGAGGAGCTGTGAGTGTCCCACAGAGACACAATTCTTTGTGCTGAGATGAGGAACCATCCATTGCTCCTGCTCCACACACTGACAAATGGGGCATCAGCAACTCCTGGGGCTGTGGCAGCACCAAAATGCAAGAAACACAGAGATTTCAGAGCATCTTTCAAATGCCTGACTCAATTTAGGTTGGATATTAGGAAAAAGTTTTTCACAGAAAGGGTGAGAAAGTTCTGGAATGGCTGCCCGGGGAGGTGGTGGAGTCCCCATCCCTGGGTGTGTTTAACAAAGCCTGGATGTGGCACTGGGGGCCAGGGCTCAGTTGAGCTGTTGGGGCTGGGCTGGACTCGATGGTCTTGAAGGTCTCTMCCAACCCAGGGATTCTGGGAATTCTGGGAATTGCTCTACACAAATCCCTGACAGGAGGGGCACTGAGGGCGGGTCGGGCTCTGCTGCCGTGTCCCAGGGGAAAGGAGGAGAGAAAATGGCCCCAAATTTAGGAAGGACACTGAGATGCTTGAGCACATCGAGAGGGGACAGCGAGGCTGGAGAGGGGCTGGGGACACAAACCCTGTGAGGAAGCCCTGAGGGAGCTGGGGCTGCTCAGCCTGGAGAAAAGGAGACTCAGGGCTGCCCTCATCGCTCTGCACAACCTGTCTCTTATACACATCTAGATGTGTATAAGAGACAGGTCTTGAAGGTCTCTTCCAACCCAGGGATTCTGGGAATTCTGGGAATCTACTTTCATGGTGATGAGGTTATTGGAAAGCCCAAGCAAAGTCTGGATCACAAATCCCTTTGCAAATCACAAATCACAGAATCCTGGAATGGTTTGGGTTGGAAGGGACCTTAAAGATCCTCCAGCTCCACCCCCTGCCATGGGTAGGGACACACAAACCAGCAGGAGCTGGACCAGGCCCCACAATGTTTTCCCCYTTATTCCTGAGTCATGGAGATGCCATCAAAGGCCAACAGCCAGAAAATCTCTTTGCCAATCACCCTCCATGGAACACACCTTGGGAATTGTCTCCTCTGGGCACTGTGGATCACATGCTGAGACCWGGCCCACCTATCTACCACCTTTAGCAGAAAATTTTACCTCTTGACACTAAATCCCAGAATCATCAAGGCTGGAAGAGCCCACCAGGATCATTCACTGCCATCAGCCCAATCCCTGTCCCCAAGGCCACATCCAGACTCCTCTGGGAAAATTCCAGGGACTCCAAAGCTCCCTGGGCAGCTCAGCCCAAGGCCTGACCACTCTGCCAGGGAAATTTTCTTTGCCAATCTCCAACCTGAGCCTGCCCTGCTGCCATTTGAGGCCATTTCCTCTCCTCCTTTCACTTTCACCAACCCTCCCTCACTGCCCCTCCTGCAATGAGCTCCCCCTGATCCCCTTTTCTCCAGGCTCAGCCTCTCCAGCTCCCTCAGCTGCTCCTCCCAGGATTTGTTTTCCAGATCCTTCTCTCCTCTGGACACACTCCAGCCCCTCAGGGGGAAAATCCCCCAAAAGCTCAGGAGGTTTCATCCCTGTCTTCTGGGAGCAGCCTGATTACAACACCAAGTCCATGCTTTTGCAACATAAAAATCCAATTTAAACTTGGACACACAGTTAGGAGGAAATTAAAGGCTTTGTTGAAACACACGGATTTCTGCTGCTCCTCCATTCATGTATCTGGTTTTAAATGATGAAAAAATAAAAATAAAAATCATGTGCTGCCATGAGGGGAGGAAAATAAACAGAGCAGGAAAAAAGCTAATTAGGAATGCAAAACACAGGCTTCTGCACCAAAGAGATACAATTAGGAGAACAGATGATGCAGCTCTGGGAGACTTGGCAGCAGGTAACAACTTATTACATGGACAGGCTGAGGCTGGACTCTCAAGGGTCACAAAGAAATTCTTTAAAGGACACAACATGGGGAAGTTGTTAATTCCCAGACTGATGCACCAAGAGACACACAGATTGATTTTTTACTATTTCCTGAGATTGTGCTGCAATTAACATGAACCCAATGATAATAAAATTCTGCACACAGCTTCCCCCAGCTTCAGAGCTCTGAGCATGGTGTGTGCTTGTTAGTTTGGTGGGGTTTTTTTTCTTCTCTGGGAGAAACAACTTGGATTTTCCTTACCAGAAAGATTAACTGTACGTGCACTTTTTTACATATTGACTTCCCTTCTTCTCTTTCAACTTAATCAGTTGCAGACTTAACAATTTCATTTTTCTGCAGAGTGGCTTAATCYCAGTGCTCACCACATTTCCCCCCTCCATGAAATATTTTCCTTCAAGAAATTATCTTTTTTTTTCTTTTTTTGTGCTCTTTAACCATCATGCTCTGGGTATTAATTCCAAAAACCAGAATGAGATATAAGATTATGGCAACATGAAAARAAATTTACCCATCAGGAAGAATATCAGATGACATCTATAGGATCATAGAAGATGATACTGGAATTTTATGTAAACTTTTCTCTTTTTTTGAACATTTTTGTGGTATTTTCCAAAATGTGAGCAAAGCCCTTTTGGCATTCAGCTGAAATAGTGAGAGGTTCTAGCACAGTTTTTTATACAAATACCCTCCTCCCCACTCTGTAGTGCATACTAAGAGTGCTGACAAGAGTAATAAACAATATTTAATTATTTTACAGAAATTCCAAGTGTAAGGAGGACTCTCCTGCCAACACAACSACTTTTCATCCTACATGAACATAAAATGGGAACTGAAACCCCCAAAACCACGTTTGACTAATGTTAACAGCTATAAATTTCATTGATGTTGTGGGTTTAAGGTTGAAACTCTCATTAAAGCATCCTGCTGTGTTACAGTATTGCAGAGGCATTACCACAGCCAGCAGAGCATTCCAGATGTTCAAATACCTGGGCACAAGAGTTAWGGGCAGATTTGGCCCTTCCCTTCGAGTTCCTTGCCTGAAAATCTCACTCTCAAAGAGGTTGTTTAGGGAGTATTGTAAAACCAACACAAAAAAACCAACCCAACCCAAACCAAACCAAAAACAAACAAACAAACAAAAAACAAACAAACAAAAAACCAAAATAAAAACCAAAACCAACCAACCAACCAAAAAAAAAAAAACCCCCAAAAAAAACCCCCAAAAACCCAAATCCTTTCAATTTTAGTCAAATCAATGAATTCCAGGATTATTTAGGTTGTAGGTTGGTGGGCCACAGTTAGAGGAGAAGACATCATGGATGAGAGTAGGTTTGGATTAGATATTGGGAAAAAATATTTCTCTGGGAAGATGGGAAGGCCATGGAAAGAATTCCCAGAGCAGCTGTGGCAGSCCCTGGAGTGCCCAAGGCCAGGTTGGAGCAGCCTGGGAGAGTGGAAGGTGCCCCTGCCCTGTGCCATGGATGAAATTGGACAATCTTTGATGRCCCTTCCAACCCAAKCCATTCATTGACTCCATCAAATAWAAAATAAATGTTGTTATTGACCCCAAAGCAGCAGTTTCTGTGAGTGACACCACGCTGGGAATCTGCTAAAAGCCACCAAATCAGGAAATGCGGGGAAGTTTTGAGGATGAACAAACCCTGCATTCAGTTTTTTTGGGCACCTGGTAGCTGGGATCTTATGGGTGACATCTCTGAGGGGCAAAGGAGTTCAAAAGATCTGGTCCTTACAAATTCCCCCTCACAAATAACCCTGTCACAATCCTGAGGAAAATAAGGATGTGAACAGAGGCTGCTTTGGCTAAAAAAGGGAATCCAAGAGGGTAAAAAATGTCRAAAAAAGATGGAAGCAAGAAGGAATAATACAAAGGAGAAATGCAGGAATATGGTCCAGAGAATTGAAAGCTCAATTATATTAGAGACTGGGGAGAAAAAAAAAAGGCAACAAGAACTTCTGCTGGAATGTGATAAAAAAAAAAAAAAAGGAAAATGTGGGGTCTCAGCTGACTGAGGCTAAAACACAGTGGATACATCTCAGGCTGAGCTACTCAAGGAATTCTTTGCCCAGGTCTCCACCAACAAAGTCTTCCAGGACTTCACCCAGGGTTCAGGGAGAAGAGGAAGCACCAGCAGTAGAAAAGAATTGATCTCATAAATCTCTTGGGAAATCCTGGCTCAGTCAGGTCGCTGAGAGCAGAGGGGATGGATCTGAGAGGGCTGAGGGCACATCCAGTTCTGCCATCCTCATGGTCAGGAACATCAGGGAAGTCCCAGATTGAGGGGGAAAATATCTCCATCCCTGTATCCAAGGCAAGCCTTGAGCAGAAAGGGTCTGGATTCTGGGATTGAAAATCCTGGTTTGTACTCCAGCTGTGGGCTGGYTACAACTGCAGACCCTCAGGGGGTTCTCCAAGACTTGTCCTATTTAATGTCTTCAGAAGTTTAATAAGAGGCTAAGGAAAGGAGGGAATTCAGGAGGAAATGGCACACACATCCAGCCTGTGAGTAACACGGAGCTGAGGGGATAACTAAACTCTGGAATAGGATGTGGAGTTTTTCCAGATCTGACTGGAAAAAGCCTTTATCAAGCTGGTCAGAATTCATTGTTGACTCTGCTTAAAAGAAAGAGTTTAGACTAGAAACCTTCAGGGATTCTTGACTCCAGAAAATGCACAGGAACTTGGCATCCCTGGTGTTTCCAGCATGACATTTAGGTTTGGCTTGAAATCAGTCAGAATTAGCCATTGTAACTGTTTAAATCAGTGATTTACAGAGAAATTAAGCCATTTTGTAACTTGTATAAACAGTGATTTAACAGAAAATTAGCCATTGAACTGTTAAATCAGTGATTTAAAGAAAATTAGCCATTGTAACTGTAAAAATCAGTGATTTTTGATATTTTAATAGAAATTAGCCATTGTAACTGTGTTGAATCAGTGATTTAAGAGAAATTAGCCATGTGTAACTGTTTTAAATCAGTGATTTTAACAGAAATTAGCCATTGTAACTGTTAAATCAGTATATTAACAGAAATTAGCCCGTGTAACTGTTAATCAGTGATTTAACAGAAATTTAAGGCCATCTGAAACTAGTTAAATCAGTGATTTAATAGAAATTAGCCATTGTAACTGTTAAATCAGTGATTTACAGAAATTAGCCCTTGTAACTTGTTAAATCAGTTTTGATTTACAGAAATTAGCCATTGTAACTGTTAATCAGTGATTTAACAGAAATTAGCCATTGTAACTGTTAAAATCAGTGATTTAACAGGAAATTAGCCATTGTACCTGTTAAATCAGTGATTACAGAAATTACCATTGTAACTGTATCAGTGTATTAAAGAAATTAGGCCATTGTAACTTTAAATCATGATTAATTTAGAAGAAATTAGCCATTGAAACTGTTGAATCAGTGATTTAACGAGAAATTAGCTATTGTAACTGGAAAATCAGTTTAACAGAAATTAGCCATTGTAACTGTTAATTCAGTGAATTTACAGAAATTAGCCACTTTTGTAATTGTAATCAGCTGATTTAACAGAAATTGCCACTGTAACTGTTAAATCAGTGATTTACAGAAATTAGCCACTGTAATTGTTAATCAGTGAGTTTAACAGAAATTAGCCATTGTAACTGTTCAATCAGTGATTTAAGAGAAATCAGTGATTTAACAGAAATTAGCCATTGGAAACTGTTAAATCAGTGATTTAACAGAACTTAGCCATTGTAATTGAATCAGTGATTTAACAGAAATTAGCACATCGTAACTGTTAAATCAGTGATTTACAGAAATTAGCCACTGTAATTGTTAATCAGTGATTTAACAGAAATTAGTCATTGTAACTGTTGAATCAGTGATTTACAGAAATTAGTCATTGTAACTGTTTTGAATCAGTGATTTAACAGAAATTAGCCATTGTAACTGTGAAATCAGTGATTTAGCCCCAGTGGTGGTCACTGGAATCCCATCTCCCAGGCAGGATCCTAAAGCCATTTGCACACTCTCTTACAAGCCTAAATATTTACATTTCTCCCTCCTCCACTTTCCATGAGGCATTTTACACACAACCAGGTGCTCCCAGAAGATTGACTCCCCCAGCTGAGACAAGGAGAACACCTCAGCTGTTAATCCAACTCAGGCTGATTTAAATGGCAGAAATCTCACTTAATACTGTGCCTAAATCCAGCAAGAAAAAAACCATTTACCAGAATACCCCTTGACATGAATGCACTCTTCTGTTCTAATGCAAAAATTCACTGCTCCTTTCACTTTCTAGTGGGTTCCCCCACAGCAAAGTTAGCACAGAAAGGGCCATTTAATGTCAAATTCTCCTTGAACTCCTTGGATACACCAAAGRCCTGCACCAGTGAGGAAAAGCATTAAAGGGATTACAATATCCCAGCCATGGGGAAAGCTAAAAAAGCACTGCAACCTTGCACAGCTGGTTCCTTGTTCCCTCAAGAAATGCTACAAAAAGAAGATTGTCCTGAACTAGACAGGGCATTTCCAGCAAGGAATATTCTCCTGAATGGATGACGTGGGTGAGGAGCTCCCAGAGCTTTGGCTGGCTGGGTAAATCCTTCAGCAGGGCAATAATAACAATTCAGTTCCAGGGAAAATGCAGGATGGAGGAGGCCTGGGAGCAGGGCAAAGCCACCTGAGATGTTTTTCAGCTCTCCAGAAATGAAAGCTGCTGTTGGCAAAGGGGAAGCAACAGCAAGAGYTGCCAGGGGAGAGAAGGGAAGCCTAAATCACCTAAATCACCTCTTTTTCACCACCCATGTGCTCATGCTTGATTGAAATGATGGTATTATGAATTGGGAATGGTTCATGCTTTGCTGGTGGAATTGCTTTGAGAATCAAGGCCTGCTGCACAGAATTCTACCATGAAATCCTCTTTTTTTTTTATCCTCTGCTCACTGCATTTTCAGCTGGTAATTTTCTTGTCTATTTTTATACCTGCTATTTTATAATTAGTCCTTTGTCTATGTTTATAGGCTTTTCCTCTTGAAAAAGAGAAAGAAAAAGAGAATTTTAAAACACAGCYCCATACAGGGAGGGGTGTCAGGAAACATACCCAAATAAGAAAGGACTCCAAAAAATTAAGTTTGCCAACAAAATGCCAGTAAAATTTGAAACCTGGGTTCAGACACACTGGTCATGTTCCAAAACTGCAAACTTAAAGAACTTCTTTATTCACTAAATCAGTTTCTCTGTGAATATCATCAAGACCACAAAGTTACAGCAAAGGAGGGCGTTTCCAGGGGAGATGTGAGGAGAGTTTAGGAGTTTCTTTCAATTTTTAATTTGAAAAGCAAAAACTTGTCCTGTTTTGAATGACTTATTTCATTTTTTTCCCATCTAATAAGTAATCTTTTCAATCCATAACCTTTCTTGAAAAAGCTACCTGAAGCCAAAAGTGAACATGGGACAAATGGGAATGAAACAGATTTTGTTAGGAAATACAACTCCATTGCCAAGATTTAAGAAACAGAAGATATACCAGAATGCAATGAAATATATTTATCATAGCATGGTAAGAGTAGAATCTTCAGGCTAAAATAAAATTTATAAACACCTTGATCAAAGCCAGAGCAAGTCCTTCTTGTCTGAGGTCAAACCCAGCACAGAAGAGAACTGCCCAGTGGAAAATCTTTCTGTGTCTGCTCTGGGGTGCCCTGACCCC
>NDFG01000043.1:712973-724779 GCA_002167245.1 Sporophila hypoxantha
CCACATAAGTTCTTAGCAAGGAATTGGAATTTTTTTTGTTGTTGAAAATACTTATTTTTTCCCACTTTTTGGAGCTCTGGGAGGATCCTGTTAGGGCACCTCACACAAATTTTAATAATAAGATAAAGGAAAAGAATTCTATTTAAATGAGGAAAATAATGTATTACTAATTTTTTTTAGGTCTTTCACAGTTCCTTCTGTGATTTTAAGTTTTGATGAAACTTATAATAAGAAGATAAAGGAAAAAATTAATTTAAATGAGGAAAATAATTATTACTAATTTTTAGGTCTTTCCACAGTTCCTTCTGTGATTTTAAGTATTGATGAAACTTATAATAATAAGATAAAGGAAAAAAAAATTAATTTAAATGAGGAAAATAATCATTATTTCTAATTTTTAGGTCTTTTCACAGTTCATTCTGTGATTTTAAGTGTTGATGGAACATTAATAAGATAAAGGAAAAAAATAATTTAAAATAAGGAAAAATAATTATTACTAATTTTTTAGGTCTTTCCACAGTTTTCCTTAGCAAAGGAATGGAATTTTTTTGTTGTTGAAATACTTTTAATTTTTCCCAACTTGGAAGCCTCTGGGAGGATCCTGGGAGGCACCTCACACAATTTTAAATAATAAGATAAAGGAAAAGAATTAATTTAAAATGAGGAAAATAATTATTACTAATTTTTAGGTCTTTTCACAGTTCCTTCTGTGATTTTAAAGTATGGATGAAACTTTTAATAATAATAACATAAAGGAAAAAAGTAATATAAATAAGGAAAATGATTGTTATTACTAATTTTTCGGGTCTTTCACAGTTCCTTCTGTGTTTTAAGTATTGATGAACATTTAATAAGATAAAGGAAAAAAAATAATTTAAATAAGGAAAATAATTATTACTAAATTTTTTAGGTCTTTCACAGTTCCTTAGCAAGGAATGGAATTTTTTTGTTGTTGAAATACTTTTAATTTTTCAATTTTCGGGTCTGGGAAGGATCCTGGGAGGGCACCCTCAACAACATCCTTTTTAGTGCTCATTTGAATTTCCCATGATAAATCCAGTGTCTCTTGTGGGATCGTTCTGGAGTGGCTGTTTTGGGAATATACTTCAGCACCTCTCTGCTCAAAACATGGCAACTCTTTCACACCCTCAGTGCCCTGAAGCCAGGAAATGAAGTGATGTCTTCAGAAATCGCAGAGAATTCTCATAAGGAAATGCAATCACCCAGACTAGAAACTGGGCAGAAAATCACATTAAAATCGCTGTGTGAGCAGAAAGTTTCTCACTTGGCTTTTTTCTTAAATAAGGGATAATGAGGAATATTGGATAAATTCACCTTCACAATGGGTTACTTTTGAGATCTTCATAGTTTGTGATGCCTCACTGTGAATTAGTGAATCCAATGCTGAGTTTAAAAATGGATTTTGTTATTTTGCTGAAGTGTTATTCTTGCTCTGCTGAGCATGGGCTTGTGTTGAGATTTTCCTCCCAAGGACCAAATTTGAGCATTTTTAAAGCATCTAGAGTCATGGATGGGTTTTGGGCTGGGAGGGAGCAATTGAAAGTCACCCAGTGCCACACCCACCTGCCATTGATGCCTCAAGGTTTAACTTTTATTTTTCCACTTCTGTCGATCTTAGTGATGTGGTAACTGGATAGCTTCATATCAGCCTAGTGTATCTGTTATTGCAGGCGACAGTCCTTGTATTTTAGAGTCAGCTGCATGGTTTAACCTCTTTAACCTCGTCACGTAGTGCATGTTGTGTTAGTTTTCTCCTACAAGGTCGCAGGTCCAGTGACTAGAAAGTGTTAAATCTGTGTCCTTCGTCCAACTGAGAGAGTTAGAAGGTGAAGTTTTCAGCACTCGTTTCAATTGTCTATGAGGTCTGAAGTTTGGCCTGGCGGCCATTGAAAACAATTGAAGCATATAACTCGAAAAAACAGGCAGATGAAGTCAGAGCTTCTTCTAAGGCTATAAGGTAAAATTCCTAGCTGTTCCCTATTCATAGTTACTTGCATTGCATAGCGGGGGGATACTGATAAAACAGTCAGGCTTCCTCCCAAGAGAAACAATGGCAGAAAGGTGTCTAAATGGCCGACATGGAACAATGACGACTCGCTCAATATATGTGCCCGAGGATGCTGCTAAACAGCACGACACTGCCTAAATCCAGCACATATTGAACGGTTTTTTCAGTACCAGCCAAATCAAAAAACATTACATATATATAATCACTTCATAAGAGAGAGGGGGACAGGCAGACATGCTTCAACAAACTGCTAATTAATGCCTTACACTACCCATGGTTTTAATTGCTCTACACTTAAACGCGAGGACAACAAGGATGTGTTTATCAAGAGCTTTTTGAGGATTTGGGGGAGCGCGAGAGATCTGTGAGTGCTATACAATACTCTTCTGGTGAGCTAAATTCTTTGTCATTGAAGAGCAAAACCTCTTAGTTCTGTTGGAAATTGTGATCTGAATCGGGGCAAGTGTATAGGTCAGGTGAAATTCCCAAGTGGAAAGGAGGTTGGACTTTGATAAAAGGTTACTGGTTGTAAATTTGCACGAAGACCTCTTTAGTGGGCATTGAAAACCTAAAAGTACAAGATTTCAAGCATGCCTCAATATAGCTAGCTAGAGCCAACCATACATGTTTAGAATAAATAGAGGGTAATCACTATGATATTCAGGTTTGACGTGTTTAATTTCAAATGGAGCAGGATTATTAAGTGGTGTTAATTTATTGTGCTATAAAAATAATAAATCCTGGTACATAGGTTAATTGCATGTTCTTCTAAGTTATGTACATTGTTATTTAACATATCTATTTGAACATTGTCAGGTGTTTAGGGTCTATTGAGATAATACAAATTTGCCTTGAATCACAAAGAGTGGGACATTTGCCCAGAAGCTTGGTTCAGCATTTTCATTTCAAAGATTATAATTTCTCAACTATTAGAAAGTCACAGTCATTTGGCAGTTGGTTAATTAAGAAGTTGTGTGACGGAGCCCTGAGTGTGCGAGCTAGTATGAACTTATCAACGTGCTCTTGACTAATGGGATAGACCTGGAGGAGTTCTGAATAGGATTCTCAGCTCAAACTGTATGTTAATGCACACTCAGAATGTAGGAATTGCAAGCTCTATAGAGAGGTCAGAGACCTCCATTTTACTGGTTCATGAGCGCGCATCAAATTAAGGCTTTTCATAGCGAGTGCCTACGCGACCACCTGAAAAACCTGTAGAAATATGGACTATTTTACTGCGCTTGGACCGAGAAGATTAGGAACTATGGGAAGTAACACGGTCTACTGCAGCGAAGAAGGTGAGTTTTCATGTTTACAGTGATCTATTGCAAAATCAATGTTTCTCATCCTCTTATGGGCGCTATTATTTCCACATTTTGGTCAAAATCTTCCTTAACTGTGCAGGTTCTATGGCCTCGTGACAGAGCTGAAATATGAACTAACAAAATAATGTGGGGTTTGTTTTTCGCTTCTGAAATCACAAATCTGACCATTGGTCTGTGTTACTGTTATGTTGTGACTTAGACATTAGGGATCGATGGGTAGGTGATGGTTTGTATGCCACTGTATAGTGGTTATGCTGAGCACGCTCTGTCTGCTCACATGTTGGGCGTCTCACCCATATGCTTCCTCTCCAGTTAAGATTTAACCATCCCACTCCAAGTATTGAAGAGCATATTGAGTATGATACAATGAGTTTCGAAGATGACCACAGTTGCGACTATGACTATGGGAGTCGTGCCATACACTGCTGATTCATTAGCTAACAGTCTCCTCTACTTCCAAATATTCGCTCACAAATGGCTTGTAATTCCAAGAACCTGATTCCTATGTGAAGGTTAGGCCAAGGTATTCTGTAGGCTGTATTTAGGGGTATCCAGGAATTCACGCGAATGTGAGCTATTCCATGTATTACTTCATCGAGCCATAACTGTCCAAGCCTCTGGTTCTCTCGGTCATACATAAAGCGCTTGCGCACTGCACCACTAATTGGACATTGGTGAGACATCAAAAGACTCATCTAGTCAATGGTCCAGCTACAGAGGTGATGTCACAAGTAACTGAAGAGAATTAAGAAAATAGTCAAAACGCAAAGGAATGACTGTGATAGACAATAGAGAGTATTCCTACAAAGTGGCTTCACAGAGCCCTTGACCGTCTGCATTTGGGTCTATCTGAGTCTATCCTCAGGGACTCTCCATAGCTGTCAACGCTCCTATGTTGTCTGAGGTATATCTCCATATATGACGTCAAGCACCTAGACACAAAAACAAGCAAGTGTTAATACGCTCGTCACAGTGTAAGCTGCGAGAGTAGAACTAATCAATCTATTCCTGGAGGTCGAATCAGTAACACCATGTTTTGTTTTCAGCAATCTGTGAAGGTAAAAAAAATTGGTTTCTGTAGAACAATAACACATATTTTGTGTATGTTTGAGTATGATAGAGCGTGGATAACCTAGATTATCCAGTAGTGAAGCACATTCCGCTTGCCTGTTTGACACAACGATGAGTACCATAAGCATTGCTGCCGTGTGCAATCTGGTCCTCTCTCCCAGCCAGACAGTTCTCACTGTGTGGCAGCTCTCCTAGTGCCAGAGCTCGCGAAATTCGTATTAGGCGCGCGCGTAACTAGAAGGAAATACATTCAAGTCGAGCTCGCACCTGAGCACTCCACGTGACCACCCGAATATGTCGTCATTGGTCGCATGGGAGTTCGAGCAAAGCGCTATGATGAGGGCAAAGTAGCCGAGCTCGATGCGCACCTCGCTCTGCGCGACACTCAAGCCATCCTCCTTGCTTTTTAGTTTATTGGAGCTGTACTCCCCATCCTCTGACATTAAATTATGTGACTTCCCAAAACGCTAAATAAAAGAAGCTAAAACACTAATGTGCGATTTGTATATCTCTCTGGGCTGTCTATCATTCTGTCACAGAGACTATTGGACCAAAAACTGAGAGGCACTCTGTCCACTGAGGAGTCGTGAGAGGTGAATAATAGTACAAATGCATAATCTGCACAGGGGGCTCAGGACACAAACACCAACAAGCAGTAGGCCATCATTTCGAACTGTGGGGAAACTTGGTGAGCTGAGGCACTGTTTCCTATGAGGTACGCTGTAAAAAGTTGAGAGTTAGTGGGTTAAATCTCTAGGAGTCCCTCCGAACACTCCAATGAGCGACGCGCAGTCCTCATCAGTCACCCCCTTCCAACTGACTGACCCAAGTCGTTCTGACACATCATGCGTCAAGATCTGGGAATACACATCATAGCCGCCAGACTGCACTATTATTTTTTTTCTAGACCTTCACCGTGTGGCAATACTGTTGTATTCATTCTTTTTTTCTTCACGTCAGAGTAATCTCTAGCGATGTTCATGCGCTTAGTCGCCAGAGAGGGCTTAAGAGTTCCAAGATATTATCTTACATTTCTTAGCCAATATCTATTTTGTTGCTGATTAATACACGCTAGAGACTAAAAGAAATCTGGGAGTGTCACACTTACACAGAGTACTACAGGTATCTCGGTTTTGGTACCTTATATTCAAGACAGTGAGTATTAAAGACACGTGAACTTTCAAAATGGCATTTCTCTCTGAGAGAACTTGTTACTACATGATAGTATTAAATTGTTCTCTCAGACTCGATAAAGCTCGAACACCTTAGGCAAACAGACCACGAGAACACACCTGACAGTCCACCACACGCAATTGACGCTGCAATCGGCGCGCAACAGCTTTCGCCTGAAATGCTGTGAGAAAGTACCCACTTTAGCAACAATATATCTCAAGCAGCTAAACTCTCTCTCACTTCTTTCGACTGAAAGTCTCACCTGATATGCGATGTAAGATTCTGAGTGTTAGAAGATTTCAGCTAAAATTTCTATTGTTAATCACACTGGATGACAAGGAGAGACCTAGCACCTGCAAGGTGGGATTATCATCTCATACCTAGGCCTAGATATCGTACATTTCAAAAATTATGATAATTCTGTCTGTGCATCATTTATATATACTATCCACACATTATCAGCAATAGGTTAAAATACAAACGAACATATTATAGTAATGCTTAAGTCCCATACTCTCTCATCGTACACGAAGTCGTATGACTCGAGATTCTAAATTCTGCGCTGCACATTGTCCTCACACCTTAGCATTTCTGACTTTGAGGCTTTCAAATCTTTAGTTCGGCATCCACGCTCAAGTCAGGCCAGTTAGTATGTAAAACCGCTTTGTTCTCTCTCGCACACCACGCGCCGGATCGAGAGAGTCTGTGGACAAGGGCCCCGCTCAAGGCCTAGCAAAGGCCCACTCTAGGCCACCCCAAAGTTTCTCCTCCCAGGTGAACAATCCAATTTTTTTCATGCCGTTTCCTAAACCTAAAAATGGTTATATTGATACAGAATTAGAGTTTATATGCTTTTAGTCAGTATTTGGAAGAATCCTGGTTTTGTGAGGTAATGCAAGAATTAAAGACATTGTTTCTTGTTTCTGTTCTTGGAATATCCAGATTCATCCTCTACTACATGCAGATGTCAAGATGCCAAAATTCAAGACTAATTTATTTTCCACCCAAACCTTTTGATTTCTGTGGTGACCCATCCACCCACCTCTCATAGATGGTTTGTAACATATTTATTTGTACAACATTTTATTCTTCTCTGGGCATATTTTAACCTCTCAGAAGTAGGAACTTCCACCTTTCCAATGTGAAGAATTTGAATTAACATTACCATGGGGATTTTCAGGATATTTTTTTGCCGCTATTTGACAAAGAAAATCCCTTTTTTGGGCTTTGAGTAGAACATTTTTTTCTTTCTGCTCTTTGGAATATCCAGATTTCATCCTCTACTAACATGCAGATTCAAGATGCCAAATTCAAAAGAAATTTACTTTCCAACCCAAACCTTCCGTGGATCTGTGGTGACCATGCACCACCTCTCAGGATAGGAATTACTTGTTTTTATTTGCACAACATTTATTCTTTCTGGGCATATTTTAACCTCTCTGAAGTAGGAACTTCGCCACTTTCCAATGTGAAGAATTGACATTAACATACCTGGGGATTTTCGGGATATTTTTGCCCTATTTGACAAAGGAAATCCTTTTTGAGGCTTTGAGTAGCAACATTTTTTCTTTTCTGTTTTGGAATATCAGATTTCACTCCTCTATGACATGCAGATGTCAAGATGCCAAAATTCAAGATCAAATTCATTTCTCCACCCAAACCTTCCTGATTCTGTGGTGACCCATCCACCACCTCTCAGGAACAAGTCCTTGTTCATATATTTATATTGTACAACATTTATTCTTTCTGGGCATATTTTAAAGCTCTCAGAAATAGGAAATTCAGCTTTCCATGTGAAGAATTTGAATTAACAACATGACCTGTGATTTTGGCTTTTTAAAATAAAAATATTTATTTATTAAAATATTATTAAAATAATAATTTTAAAACCTACTTGCAAACGAACTATTTCAAATTTTAGCTGCAACTTTAGAGCTCACTGCGATTTTTTAAATGATTTTATTTTAAATCAGCTCTCACTGAAACACTTTGAGGCAAAAAAAAACCCTTTTTCTCCTCAAAGTTTGCATTAAACTTCTCCTTAATCTCTTACATTATAATTTATATTTATGTTATTTATATATTATGTTTATTTATGTGCTCGATAGTTAGGTTTATTTATATATTTTATATTATTTATATTATATATATTAAATTTCTCAGTGTTCCACCTCTATTTTTATTAGAGGAGGATTAAAAACCTGGTATTGTGTCAGTGGGAGTTTTTTTGATTAAATTCTGGGTTTATTGACATGGAAGGAATGGGGTGTTTTGATTGCTTTTACACAGCAAAATTTAATAATCCTTTTTTTTTTTTTCCCAAAGATTTCATGCATCACCATTCTTAATGGAAAAAAAGCCATGCAAGTGAAATAATTGTGTGCTTCACCTGCCAATTTTGAAGCCACAATTGGGAAAAATTGAGGAAGATTTGATTGAATGCCAAGTAATGTGGCCAGTAAGCATTTAGTGATGATGTTTGTACCATACACGCCCAAAAATCAGAATATTCACCAGCATTTAGAACTTTAAGACCTTCTGTGTGTATTTTTCAACTGCATTCAATTAATTAACTAATTTTTCATAAAATTAATTAAATTTTTCCATTAAACGGTGAGAGATGAGAATTTGGAGATTGAAGGCTCACGTGCTTTGACCAAGGAAATGAGGTAATGGAGAAATTTGGCAGAAATTTTAGTTAATTATCTTTAAATATCTTTTTTTTCAGAAAGAGGGTTAAATTGACAGGACCACAGGAAATGGCAGTGTGAAAATTGTGCTGCCTTGGTTTTAGTGCAGGAAAACTGTGTTGTGCCTTCAGAAAGAGGAGAATAATTCAAATTATTTTTCTGTTAGCACTGGATGAAGAAAACTGGGAATTTGCTGCATCCAGAACCTAAATTTTGAACACAATGGATGTTGCAGGCAGAAAATAAAATAAATTAAAGCAAATCATGGGAAAAAAAATCAAAGGTTTTAGAGGGTTCTCCTAAGTATCAATTATTTCTGTGATTTAAAGTATTGATGAAACTTTTAATAATAATAGAATACAGGAAAAACGATTAATTTCAATAAGGAAATAATTGTTATTGTTGATTTTTTAGGTCTTTCACTGTTCCTTCTGTGATTTTAAGTATTGATGAAACATTTAATATTAATAAGATGAAGGAAAAAATATTAATTTAAATAAGGAAAGTAATTGTTATTGCTAATTTTTTAGGTCTTTCACAGTTACTTCTGTGATTTTAAGTATTGATGAAACTTTTAATAATAAAGATAAGAAAAAGAAAAATATTAAATAAGGAAAATAAACTGGTATTACTAATTTTTTTAGGTGTTTCACAGTTTCTTCTGTGACTAAGTATTGATGAAACTTTAATAATAATAATAAGATAAAGGAAAAAATGATTTAAATGAGGAAAAGAATTCTTATTCTAATTTTTGAGGTCTTTCACAGATCCTCTCTGATTTTAAGTATTGATGAAACTTTAATATTAATAAGATAAAGGAAAAAATATTAATTTAAATGAGGAAAATAATTATTACTAAGTTTTTAGGTCTTTCACAGTTCATTCTGTGCCTTTAACTATTAATGAAACTTTAAAAATAATAAGATAAAGGAAAAGAATTAATTTAAATGAGGAAAATAATTATTATTACTAATTTTTGACGTCTCACAGTTTCTCTTGTGACTTTAAGTATTGATGAACCTTGTAATAATAATAATAAGATAAAGGAAAAAATAATTTAAATGGAAAATAATCATTATTTCTAATTTTTTAGTCTTTCACAGTTCCTTCTGTGATTTTAAGTGTTGATGAAACATTTAATAAGATAAAGGAAAAAATAATTAAATAAGGAAAATAATTATTACAATTTTTTAGGTCTTTCACAGTTCCTTAGCAAGGAATGGAATTTTTTTGTTGTTGAAATACTTTAATTTTTCCCACTTTTGGAGCTCTGGAAGGATCCTGGAGGGCACCTCACACAATTTTAATCAATAGAGATAAAGGAAAAGAATTCATTTAAATGAGGAAAATAATTATTACTAATTTTTAGGTCTTTCACAGTTCCTTCTGTGATTTTAAGTATTGATGAAACTTTATAATAAATAATAAGATAAAGGAAAAATATAATTTAAATGAGGAAAATAATCATTTTCTCTAATATTTTAGGTCTTTATCTTATTATTATTATTAAAAAAGTTTCATCAATACTTAAAATCACAAAGGGAACTGTGAAAGACCTAAAAAAGATTAGTAATTAATTATTTTCCTCCATTATAAATGAATCTTTCCTTTATCTTATGATTAAAATGTTTGAGGGCCCTCCAGATCCTTCCCAAGCCCCGAAAAGTGGGACAAAATTAAAGTATTTTCAACACAAAAAAATTCCATTCCCATTGCTAAGACTGTGAAAACCTAAAAAATTTTGTAATAATTATTTTCCTTATTAAATTATTTTTTTCCTTTATCTTTATTAAATGTTTCATCAACACTTAAAATCACAGAAGAACTGTGAAAGACTAAAAAATTAGAAATAATGATTATTTTCCTCATTTAAAATTAATTTTTCCTTCCTTTATCTTATTATTATTATTACAAGGTTCATCAATACTTAAAGTCACAGAAGAAACTGTGAGACGTCAAAAATTAGTAATAATAATTATTTTCCTCATTTAAATTAATTCTTTTCCTTTATCTTATTATTTTTAAAAGTTTCATTAATAGTTAAAGGCACAGAATGAACTGTGAAAGACCTAAAAACTTAGTAATAATTATTTTCCTCATTTAAATTAATATTTTTTCCTTTATCTTATTAATATTAAAGTTTCATCAATACTTAAAATCAGAGAAGGATCTGTGAAAGACCTCAAAAATTAGAAATAAGAATTCTTTTCCTCATTTAAATCAATTTTTTCCTTTATCTTATTATTATTATTAAAAGTTTCATCAATACTTAGTCACAGAAGAAACTGTGAAACACCTAAAAAATTAGTAATACCAGTTATTTTCCTTATTTATATTTTTCTTTTTCTTTATCTTTTTATTATTAAAAGTTTCATCAATACTTAAAATCACAGAAGTAACTGTGAAAGACCTAAAAAATTAGCAATAACAATTACTTTCCTTATTTAAATTAATATTTTTTCCTTCATCTTATTAATATTAAATGTTTCATCAATACTTAAAATCACAGAAGGAACAGTGAAAGACCTAAAAAATCAACAATAACAATTATTTCCCTTATTGAAATTAATCGTTTTTCCTGTATCTTATTATTATTAAAAGTTTCATCAATACTTTAAATCACAGAAATAATTGATACTTAGGAGAACCCTCTAAAACCTTTGATTTTTTTTTCCCATGATTTGCTTTAATTTATTTTATTTRCTGCCTGCAACATCCATTGTGTTCAAAATTTAGGTTCTGGATGCAGCAAATTCCCAGTTTTCTTCATCCAGTGCTAACAGAAAAATAATTTGAATTATTCTCCTCTTTCTGAAGGCACAKACAACAGTTTTCCTGCACTAAAACCAAAGGCAGCACAATTTCACACTGCCATTTCCTGTGGTCCTGTCAATTTAACCCTCTTTCTGAAAAAAAAAGATATTTAAAGATAATTAACTAAAATTTCTGCCAAATTTCTCCATTACCTCAATTTTCCTTGGTCAAAAGCACGTGAGCCTCAATCTCCAAATTCTCATCTCTCACCYTTTAATGGAAAAATTTAATTAATTTTATGAAAAATTAGTTAATTAATTGAATGCAGTTGAAAAATACACACAGAAGGTCTTAAAAGTTCTAAATGCTGGTGAATATTCTGATTTTTGGGCCGTGTATGGTACAAACATCATCACTAAATGCTTACTGGCCACATTACTTGGCATTCAATCAAATCTTCCTCAATTTTTCCCAATTGTGGCTTCACAAATTGGCAGGTGAAGCACAATTATTTCKCTTGCATGGCTTTTTTTCCATTAAGAATGGTGATGCATGAAATCTTMGGGAAAAAAAAAAAAAGGATTATTAACATTTTGCTGTGTAAAAGCAATCAAAACACCCCATTCCTTCCATGTCAATAAACCCAGAATTTATTCAAAAAACTCCCACTGACAAAATACCAGGTTTTTAATCCTCCTCTAATAAAAATAGAGGTGGAACACTGAGAAATTTAATATATAAATATAAATATAATATAAAATATA
>NDFG01000043.1:730329-741894 GCA_002167245.1 Sporophila hypoxantha
GAACATACTCAAAAAATTTCCATTTTACCGTGTTCTAAGGAACTGTGAATAACTCCTAAAAGAATTCAATTTCTTTTCGTAATAATTTATTTTTCTCTTATTTATATATATTTTACTCTTTTTCTTTTTTTCATTATAATGTTCATTCATACATCTAATTATTCATCAGAATGATACCTTGTTCATAACCGACCTAATAAAATTAGACAATAATTGATTATTTTTCCTCATTTTAATATCTTAATTTTTTTTTTCCTTTCTTGATTTTATATTTCTCATATAGTTCTTCATCACCTCATACTTAAATATCACAGCGAACTGTGAAAGACCTAAAATTAGTAATAATGAATATTTCCTCATTTAAATTATTTTTTTCTCCTCTTATCCTTTATTATATAATGTTTCATCAAAACTTAATCACTCACAGAGTGAACTGTGTACAATCACCTAAAAAATTAGTAATAAATTATTTTTCCTCATTTACACATGAATTCTTTCGTTATCTTGATTTTTATTATAATCTGTTGATGGTCTCTCCCTATACAGGATCCTTCCAGGATGCTCCAATAAATGTGGCGAAAAATTAATGCATTTCACATACCATCAAAATATTCTTTTTTTCTTTCCATTCCTTGCTAATGCGATACTGTGAAAGTGACCTAAAAAATTAGTAATAATTTTTTCCGTATTTTACATTTTTTTTCTCTTTCCTTATAGCTTATTAAATGTTTCATCAACACTGTAAAATTCACAGAGGAACTGTTGAAAGACTTAAATAAGTTAGATAATAATGAGTTTATTTTTCCTCCTTTTTCATAGATATTTTTTCTCCTCTTTATTATGATTATTTTATTACTAATGTTTCATCTCGACTCTCTCAATCATCAGAAGAAACTGTGATGACTGTCAAAATGTAGTAATAATATAAATTCATTTTCCTCATTTAAATTATTTCCTTTTTCTCTTATTCTTTTATTATTGTCTTTTTAAAGGTGTCATTCAATAGTTTAAGAGCACAGAATGAACAACTGTGAAAGATCTTCAATAACTTTACTCAATTATTTGGTCCTTCTTTTAAATTTATAATTTTTTTCCTTTATCCTTTTAATAAATTTTTAATAAGTATTATCTCTGTAAAATCAGATCATCTTTCGTGTAAAGCACACCCTCTCTTCTCAAATAATTAGAAATTAAGAATTCTTTCCTCTCTCCTATTTTAAATCATTATATTTCCTTATTATCTCATTTATGTATTTCTAAGTTTCGATCTCAATACTTAGTTGACTGAAAGACAGCTGTGAATAGACCTAATTAATAATAGTATATACAATTTAGTTTCTTTTATTACTCATTTAATATCAATTTTTCTATTTATTATTATTTTAAAATTGTTTACCATTACTTAAATCATCTAGAATGTAATCTCGTGGAAGGATCCCAAACTCATTTAGCTCTAATATATCAATTACTTTTCTCCTTATATTTAATTAATTATTCTTCTCTTTCATATTTTTTATAATTACTCGTTTTTCATCATATTCTTAATATAATGTTTCAAATACGAAGAACTCAGTGAATAAACTTAAAAATCTCGCCAAATTTAACCATCTATATTCTCCTTATGAATTAATAGTTTTTTCCTGTAGCTTATTATGTATTAAAAAGTTTTACATCCAATACTTTAAATCACAGAAATAAATTGATACTTAGATAACCCTCTCTAATGAACTCTTTCTGATTTTTTTTATTTCGTCATTTTTCCCTCTACTCGATTTTTGCTTTTAAATTTATTCTCATTTATTTTCCTGCCTTGCAACATCCATTTTGTTTCTTAAATTAGTTTTGTGTGATTGGTCAGACAAATTCCCAGTTTTCTTTTCCTCAGTTGCCTAACTTGATATTAACATTAATTTGTAATTTTTCTCCTCTTTTCTGAAGGCACTTACACAACTCTGTTCTTTTTCCTTGCACTAAAACCAAGCAGCACATATTTTCACACTCTGCTCATTCCTGTGTCTGATCATTTAACCCTCTTTTCTGAATAATAAAAAGATATTTAAAGATATTAAACTAAAATTTCTCGCCATCTAATTCTTTGCATTACCCTCATATTTCCTTGGTCCAAAAGCAGTGAGCCTCATCTCCAATTCTTCCATCTCTCACTCATTTAATGTGGAAAATTAATTAATTTTTGAAAATAGTAGTTAATTACAATTGATGCAGTTGAAAAATTACTTACTACATGAAGGTTTTTCTTATAAAGTTTTAAATTCCGGTGATATTCTGATTTTTGCGCCGTGTATGTTTTGTACACAACACACAACTGAGTGCTTACTGGCCACAATTCATTTGGCATTCTATATCAAATCTTCCCAAATTTTTCCTCTAATGTGGCTCATAAATTGCAGGTAACACCATTTATTTCCCCTTGCTATTGGTCTTCTTTTTCCATTTAAGAATGGTGATGCAGAAATCTGGGGAGATAAAAAAATATAAGGATATTAAATATTTGCGTGTGTAATAGCTATCAAATAACCACCATTCTTCCAATGTCAAATACACCCAGAATTATTCAAAAATACCACTAACTCCAAAATACCAGGTTGTTATCCCTCTATAAAAAAGAGGTGGAACACTTGTAGAACATTAATATATCTATTTAATAATATATAATATAATATAAATAAATCCTTAACTATTATGAGCTACAAAATTAATATACATTATTATATATTAATAAACATATCAATATGATTAAATTTATTAATGTTAGAGTAATCGTGAGAGAGTTTTATGCACATACTCTTTGAGCAGAAAAGGGTTTTTTGCCCTTAAAGTGTTTATTTTCAAGTGAGAGCTTGAATTTTAAAAATATAATCATTTAACCAAATCCGCCAGATTGAGCTCTAAAGTTGCCATAGCCTCTAAAATATTTTGATATAGTTTGTGTTCGCGCCAAGTGTTAAGGTTTATAAAAAATAATTTATTTTCTTTTAATAATCTCTTGTTTCTTTTATTATTTAAATTTTAAATTATACATATATCTCTCTCTTTATTCATAACAAAGCAAAATCACAGGATTTCATGTTGTTATTTCAAATTTCGTCACATTGGATAGGTAATGTTTTTCCCTATTCCCAAGAGGTTAAAATATTGCCCAGAAGAATGACAAATTGTTTTATATCCATAACTTACTATAATATGTGTACGAAATAATTTTTCTATAATTCTGAGATCTTCGGTGTGGAGTGGGTTACAACAGGTAATTTTACTAGAGGGTTCTCAGAGTTGAAATTAAATATTTATTTTGAATTCTTTTGGCTTATCTTTGACTTTCCATCTGCACCTCAGATAGAGGATGAATATTCTGGTTATGTTGAATTCATTTGCATTCCAAAGCCAAGCGAAATCATTGTGCTACTATCAATTGCCGTCAAATGAAAAGTTATTTTCCTCTTTGTCAATATAGGAAAAACAACTTATTCCCTGAGATACCTCATGGTTAATTGTTTAATTTCTAAATATTTCATCACAATTGATAATGCTCGAATTGTTTTTCCTACGTATTGAGATAGTTTGATACAATTATTGCTCCGAAAGTGAATTAAAAATGTTTGTACACATATAACAATATTGTTAGACAATCTCTTCTTTATCCTGTAGAGGTTGGATGGTATGTGGGTCACCACAGAATCAATAAAACGGTTTGGGTGCGAGAACATATTCAAATTTTATTCTTGAATTTTTGGGCCATTCTTTGACACTCTGTGCATGTTCACAGGATGAAATCTGGATATCCTCAAAGAGCTCAGAAAAGAAATAAAATTGTGGTTACTTCAAAGCCCCAATATAACAAAGGGATTTCCTTTGTCAAGGTGGGCAAAGAAATCCCAAAAATCCCCAGGTAATGTTAATTCAAATTCTTCACATTGGAAAGGTGGAAGTTCCTACTTCTGAGAGGTTAAAATATGCCCAGAAAGAATAAAATGTTGTACAAATAAAATATGTACAAATAATTCTTATCCTGAGAGGTGGTGGATGGGTCACCACAGAATCACAGGAGGTTTGGGTTGGAAAGTGAATTTATCATGAATTTTGGCATCTTGACATCTGCATGTAGTAGAGGATGAAATCTGGATGATGAAATCTGGATATCCCAAAGAGCAGAAAAGAAAAAAAATGTTCCTACTTAAAGCCCCAAAAAGGCATTTTGTTTGTCAAGGTGGGCAAAAAAAAAAGGCCAAAAGTCTCCAGGTAATGTTGTTAATTCAAATTCTTCACAAGCAAGAAAACCTGCAAGTTCCTATTTCTGAGAGGTTAAAATATGCCCGGAAAGAATAAAATGTTTTACAAATAAAATATGTACAAATTATTCTTATCCTGAGAGGTGGTGGATGGGTCACCACAGAATCACAGGAGTTTTGGGTTGGAAAGTAAATTTATCTTGAATTTTGGCATCTTGACATCTGCATGTAGTAGAGGATGAAATCTGGATATTCCAAAGAACAGAAAAGAAAAAAATGTTGCTACTCAAAGCCTCAAAAAAAGGGATTTCCTTTGTCAAGGTGGGCAAAAAAATATCCCGAAAATCCCCAAGTAATATTAATTCAAATTTGTCACATTGGAAAGGTGGAAGTTCCTACTTCTGAGAGGTTAAAATATGCCCAGAAAGAATAAAATGTTGTACAAATAAAATATGTACAAACCGTCCTGAGAGGTGGTGGATGGGTCACCACAGAATCACAGAGGGTTTGGGTGGAAAATAAATTTATCTTGAATTTTGGCATCTTGACATCTGCCTGTAGTACAGGATGAAATCTGGATATTCCAAAGAACAGAAAAGAAAAAAATGTTGCTACTCAAAGCCTCAAAAAAAGGGATTTCCTTTGTCAGGGGGAGCAAAAAAAAGGCAAAAAATCCACAGGTCATGTTAATTCAAATTCTTCCCATTGGAAAGGTGGAAGTTCCTACTTCTGAGAGGTTAAAATATGTCCAGAAAGAATAAAATGTTGTACAAATAAAATATGTACAAATAATTCTTATCCTGAGAGGTGGTGGATGGGTCACCACAGAATCACAGAGGGTTTGGGTTGGAAATTAAAATTATCTTGAATTTTGGCATCTTGACCCTTGACATCTGCACATAATAGAGGATGAAATCTGGATGATGAAATCTGGATATCCCAAAGAGCAGAAAAGAAAAAATGTTGCTACTCAAAGCCTCAAAAAAAGGGATTTCCTTTGTCAGGGGGAGCAAAAAAAAGGCAAAAAGTCCCCAGGTAATGTTGTTAATTCAAATTCTTCACAAGCAAGAAAACCTGGACGTTCCTATTTCTGAGAGGTTAAAATATGCCCAGAAAGAATAAAATGTTGTACAAATAAAATATGTACAAACCATCCTGAGAGGTGGTGGATGGGTCACCACAGAATCAAAAAGGTTTGGGTGGAAAATAAATTTATCTTGAATTTTGGCATCTTGACATGTGCATGTAGTAGAGGATGAAATCTGGATATCCCAAAGAACAGAAAAGAAAAAATGTTGCTATTCAAAGCCTCAAAAAAGGGATTTCCTTTGTCAAATAGGGCAAAAAAATATCCCAAAAATCCCCAGGTAATGTTAATTCAAATTCTTCACATTGGAAAGGTGGAAGTTCCTATTTCTGAGAGGTTAAAATATGCCCAGAAAGAATAAAATGTTTTACAAATAAAATATGTACAAATAATTCTTATCCTGAGAGGTGGTGGATGGATCACCACAGAATCACAGAGGGTTTGGGTTGGAAATTAAAATTATCTTGAATTTTGGCATCTTGACATGTGCATGTAGTAGAGGATGAAATCTAGATATCCCAAAGAACAGAAAAGAAAAAAATGTTGCTACTCAGAGCCTCAAAAAAGGGATTTCCTTTGTCAGGGTGAGCAAAAAAAAGGCAAAAAGTCCCCAGGTAATGTTAAGTCAAATTCTTCACATTGGAAAGGTGGAAGTTCCTACTTCAGAGAGGTTAAAATATGCCCAGAAAGAATAAAATGTTGTACAAATAAAAACAAGTAATTCCTATCCTGAGAGGTGGTGGATGAGTCACCACAGAATCAAAAAGGTTTGGGTGGAAAATAAATTTATCTTGAATTTTGGCATCTTGACACTCTGCATGTCACAGAGGATGAAATCTGGATATCCCAAAGAGCAGAAAAGAAAAAAGCTCTTTAATTCTTGCAATTTTTTTTTTTACCTCATCAAACCTCAGAATTCCTTCAAATCCTGACTATAAAGCATATTAGAAACTCTATTTCTATATCACTATAAACATTTTTATTGGAAAGGCTGAAAAAAATTGGGGATTGGTTACCTGCTGGAGATGGAGAAACTTTGGGTGAGTCTCAGAGTGGCTTGCAGGGCTTGAAGGATCCACAAGAAATGTGAGAGAGACAATCCAAGGGATGGAGGGCAGGAAGAAGGGGAATCAATTAATAATGGAAATCGAAATAAATTTCGAATTTCTCCTTCATTCAACTTTTTTGTGCATTTACTCAGCTGTAAAGGAAAATACAAAAACTTTCTCATTCAGCTTTGCTAACCCATTTCAAAAAAAAAAATCAGGTGTTGTGGAAGTGGTATTTTATTTAAATAAAAAAGGTTGGGTTTTAATCAACGGTTAGGGCATTATGTAGCACAAGAATTCTTTGGCTGGACAGAGGAGAAAAATGTGGAGGAATGACTTAAATGGGAAGTTACAGACAGATATGCAAAACTGTGGGAAACAGATTAATAAGAGAAATATAATATGTGGACTAAAAGAAAATCAGTATTTATTATCACTTTGTGTGAAGTTAAAAAAATCCCATGGCATAAATGAGCCCCAGCGGAAATCCTACTCCAAAATCAAACTGTGTTCTGACAGGGACAGCAAAATCTGAACCAATCTCACGCACACAGCCCCAGAGTGTTGGAAGGATCCTCTGCCCTAACTCACAAAATCTCATCACAGCTGTGGAGAAACAGCCAGCTCTTTCAAAGCAAAATCAGGCAATTCTTTTTTATATAATTTTTAAAGTCAAAATTCATGCATCTGGTGTTTCTGGGCTGAAAATGGGGAAGCTCCATGGTTCATTTTCTCTTTACCAGACACTCAAAATGAAAGTTTCTTTACACTGTTCTTCTTCTTTTTGAGGATAAGAAACACAATTCTTTGTCTCCAGTCTACCCTACTTCACTAAAAGCTCATAACCATGGAGAAACAACAGCTCACTTCAGCAAAATTCCATTTTTTAGCAAATTTTAAAGGCAAAACTCCAGCATCTGCATTTGAAATGTTGTCCCATACCCACTGAAAATGGGGAAATGCTCATTCATTTTCTCCCTGTCCCACACTTTTGAGTGAAAGTTTCTTTCCACTGTTCTTGTGTTCTTTTGAGGAAAGAAACACAATTCTTTGCTCTCCCACTCTCAGCCCTACTCATAAAAGCTCACAACCATGGAGAAGCAACAGCTCACTTAAAATTCCATTTTTTTAGCAAATTTTAAAGGCAAAATCCTTGCATCTGCATTTGAAGTGTTGTCCCATACCCACTGAAAATAGAGAAATGCTCATTCATTTTCTCCCTGTACCACATACTTGAGTGAAAGTTTTTTCACACTGTTCTTGTGTTCTTTTGAGGAAAGAAAGACAATAATTTGCCATCCCACTCTCAGCCCTACTCATAAAATCTCACAGCTATGGAGAAACAACAGTTCACTTAAGCAAAATTCCTTTTTTTAGTAATTTTTAAAGGCAAAATTCCTCCATCAGTGTTTCTGGGCTGAAATGTCCCATACCCACTGAAAATGGGGAGATTCTCATTCATTTTTTCCCTGTAGCACAGGAACACTTGAATGATTTTTTTTTTTCATTGTTCTTGAGTTCTTTTGAGGAAAGAAACACAATTCTTTGCTTTGCCACTCTCAGCCCTTCTCATAAAATCTCACAGCTATGGAGAAACAACGGCTCATTTAAGCAAAATTTCTTTTTTTAAAAGCAATTTTTAAAAGGCAAAACTCCTCCATCTGCATTTCTGGGCTGAAATGTTGTCCCATACCCACTGAAAATGGGGAAATGCTCATTCATTTTCTCCCTGTACCACACACTAGAGTGGAAGTGTCTCTACACTGTTCTTGAGTTCTTTTGAGGAAAGAAACACAATTCTTTGCTCTCCCACTCTCAGCCCTACTCATAAAAGCTCACAACCATGGAGAAGCAACAGCTCAATTAAAATCCCATTTTTTAACAATTTTAAAGGGCAAAAGTACTACATCTGCATTTGAAATGTTGTCCCATACCCCGTGAAAATGGGGAAATGCTCATTCATTTTTTCCTACACCAGGTGCTTAAATGAAAGTTTCTTTCCACTGTTCTTGAGTTCTTTTGAGGAAAGAAACACAATTCTTTGCTCTCCCACTCTCAGCCCTACTCACAAAAGCTCATAACCATGGAGAAACAACAGCTCACTTCAGCAAAATTCCATTTTTTAGCAATTTTTAAAGGCAAAACTCCAGCATCTGCATTTGAAATGTTGTCCCATACCCACTGAAAATGGGGAAATGCTCATTCATTTTCTCCCTGTACCACACACTTGAGTGAAAGTTTTTTCACACTGTTCTTGTGGTCTTTTGAGGAAAGAAAGACAATAATTTGCTATCCCACTCTCAGCCCTACTCACAAAAGCTCACAGTGGTGGAGGAACAACAGCTCACTTAAGCAAAATTACATTTTTTAGCAATTTTTACTGGCAAAACTCCTGCATTTGTTGCCCCATGCCCACTGAAAATGGGGAGATTCTCCTTCATTTTTTTCCTGTCCCAGGCACTCAAGTAAAGTTTCTTTACACTGTTCTTGTGCACTTTTGAGGAAAGCAACACAATTCTTTGCTCTCCCACTCTCCCCACCTAAGGACTCATGTTTCCTACAGCCTGAACAATTCCCTTTTTTCCCTGCTTTGTACCATGCCCAGCAAATCCACACTTTTTGAAGCCTGGTGCTGAAAACTGGGCCAATAACTCCAGTTAAACCCTCGCAGTGTTGAGTGGAACTGCAAGGATCACCCTGACATTTTTAGCACATTTTGAAGCACTTTTGTATGAATTTCAGTGCCAGCCCTCACCTCCCTTTGTTACAACAGGAATTTATTTTTAACTCACATTGAATTGCTCACTCAGACTTAAAGAAGCTCTCATGAAAATTGATATTCAACCACTCTCTCTCCATTTCATGATTTGCATCTGGTTATTTGAGGCCACACTTTGATTTCTCAAGCTTTGAGTTTTAAATTCACCTTTTTATAACTTTAAGGATTCTCCCAGCAAAGAGGAGTTTTTGATAAGGAAAATTTCTATTCTGTCACCCACACTTTGATTTCTCAAGCTTTGAGTTTTAAATTCACCTTTTTACAACTTTATGGATTCTCCCAACAAAGAGGAGTTTTTGATAAGGAAAATTTCTATTCTGTCACCCAAATTATTCATGGAAATGACTGAAGCTGTGGCAGATCTGAAGCCTCACCAGTCTGGCCTAGGAAGAGATCTTGGATTTAAGGTTTTAGATTTAAGAATGGCATTTAAACCCTTCGGCTGTGACACTGAGGAGTTAAGCATCTAAAAGGGGAAAGATCACTGGAGAAAAAAATGATCATCTTTCCTTTTCTCCACTAAGAGAATTTTAACAAGCAACTCTTCACAGAATTAATAAAGTTGCAGTTGTAAATGTCAACTGTTTGCAGCTGTCTGTCTCCTCCACCTTGCACAATATATTTAACATTGAATATAACTGAGAAGGAAAAAGGGGAGGAAATACTTTTCCCTTCACATATTTTTTTAATGTCTTTTTCTAGAAATACTCCATAAATAATTTTGACTTTTCAACCAGGAACATCAGATTAAGCTAACAGAACACTGCACTCCTATTTATCCAGAATAAACCTGTAAAATCCATTTTCCTATCACCCTTGTTTTATGGGATAACCTCTCCACTGCAGCAAATAAAAACTCCTGGTGTTCCCTTTTTATCATTCAATCCAACATCCAGAGTCATCCTGCCCCTGGAGGTCTTTTCCTCATTCACAACTTTTAAACTCTGGGTCAGGGACCTTCATTTTGTGTCTGTGTCACTCCTGGTGGCATCACTGGGGCGGCTCAAAGGATTCAACAAAAGGAATCCAAAGGCCAAGGAGAGGTGGAATCCAACAATCCCACAGCAGGTCCTTTATCTCTGCACTCCGCCCATCAGGGCAAAACTGTTCTCTCCTCACACAAAATTCCCAGCAATGTTGGCAGAATCCCAGAATCAGCAAGGCTGGAAGAGCCCACCAGGATCACCCAGAAGTGGCCAACCTACCCCAATCCCTGTCCCCAAGGCCACATCAGACTGCTCTGGGACAATTCCAGGGACTCCAAACCTCCCTGGCAGCTCAGCCCAAGGCTGACCACTTCTGTGAGGGACAAAAATGTCCCAAAGCCTCTACAGAAACCTGAACAGAGACTCTCAAATGTTCCCATCTCACAGAGATCCAGGGACAGCCAGGAAAATCACCAAAGGAATCTGGGTGATGATTTTTTGTTCAGTTTCACAGGAAGTGTTTAAAAACCTGAGCCTGCCCTGGTGCCATTTGAGGGCATTTCCCTCTCCTCCTTTCCCTGCCCTCCTGTTCAGGAGCTGTGCAGGCACTGAGGTCCCCCCTGAGCCTCCTTTGCTCCAGGCTGAGCTCAGAGAAGCTGGGACTGATCCAACCTGCCCTGAAGGTTGGATCTTCCCAGAATCCCAGAAATTGAGGCTGGGAAATCCCTTCAGGACCATCCAGTGCCATCACTCAATCCCTGTCCTGTCACCCAAGGCCACATCCAGACTGCTCTGGACAATTCCAGTGACCCCAAACCTCCCTGGGCAGCTCAGCCCAAGGCCTGACCACTCTGCCGGGGAAAAAAATTGTTTCTTAATCTCCAACCTGAGCTCCTCTGTGCAATTTGAGTGTCCCACAGCCCCATAATGACCCCAGAAGTGCCCCTCAAGGGCCTCTCTGGAGTTCTGGGGCTCTGCCATGAGCAGGTGACCACAGTGGGTGAACAAAGGCCCTGTGGTGTGGGTGCAGGCTCCTGCTCCTGCTCTGGGGTGGCACCATGGCCTCTGTGTCCCTCAGGCACCCCCACTGCCACAAGGGGCTCACAGCACCCCTCTGCCACCTCGTGCCCTGCCTGGCTGGCATGTTGGCATCCATCTGTCCTGTCCTGTGTCCCTGTCACACCTGTGGGGCTCTGTCCCATCCATGGTCCCTAAGCTGCTCCTCCTCATGTGGGACCATGCCCCACCTGGTGCACTGTCCACGTGGGGACCCTGTCCTTGTGTCCCCACCATCCTCTGTGCTCCTGTCCCCATCCTGTGTTGCTCCTGTCCCATCCTGTGTCACCTGTCCCTGTTCCTGGCTGTCACTACAGGACAAGAAACAACACAACAGCTCTCCCAAGGTAAAAAAAAAAACACTTTTCATTTCTGACTCCAACGTTTACAGATTTCCAAAAGTGACAGTGGATTGGAGGGTGGA
>NDFG01000043.1:787964-808358 GCA_002167245.1 Sporophila hypoxantha
GATTTTTTTTTTTTTTTTTTTTTTTTGCCACCCTGCATGTTCCCAAAGCAGAGCTGTGCCATTTGCAAGCTGCCATTGGTTAATGAAGGTAAATTTAATTAGCTCAACTTCCTTGCAGATCCCATCAAGCGCCAGCATTTGATGTATTCTGTCAGAGCTGGCCCAGCGCCACAAAGAAAAGGCAGCTCGGCCCACGGCTGGGAACRGAAATGAGCTGCTTTAAGTGGAGCTTTTCTCCCATTTTTCTGAGGCTGCACCGCTCTGACCTTCCCCAAATCAATCCCCRGAGGATTAACATGTAAAGCAGTGTCGAATTAATTTCAGAAAGCGAATTTGAGATCAGCCCGGGGCTGCTACWAAACAGCGCCGCTGCCGAACACGCCAAAGCCGCCCGGCGCTCAATGGGGAGCTGTCAATACGCCAGGGAGGGAGGGGGTGCTTAGGAGGATTTGGAGCGTGGAGCAATCTATCAGGCTGGTTAGAGCTTTGCCCACTCCTGGGCCATGGCTAATGCATTCCTCTGGAAGTTAATCCCATTTCTAAAGGCCCTCCCGTGAGGGGCACGGGGGCCGTGCCGAATGAGAACCGGGCCGCATTAAAATTCTCAGCCACGTCACCAAAAGGCGCACGGGGAGATGCTGAGGGCTGACAATGAGATGGTTCATTAAAAGTGCAAGGGGCTCAGGGAAGACAGCACATCTTTTTGGAGGCACCTGCACGCAGCTTTACCTTTTTCAAGCTCTTAAAAACCCCCCAAAAATAAAATTAATCTTGTATTAATGTAAATAGAAATCATCRGTTTCCGTGACGTTGCAAAAAGAGGACAGTGGAGCCTCCTTTGAGCAAATATTGACACACAAAACTTGCTCAYGACCTGTTACAGTGATACAAAATTCAATTTTGTTTGCTTGTACTCCCAAAAAGAGATTAATGATCAATTTACCACCTGGGAATGTGGCACTGCTCATACACCCATGCTGAGTTTTACAAACTGCAGTGATGTCAAATGCACGTTCAATCTGTGTGCCATCATCCAGACATTCAATTTTCAGAGTTTCTAATTGAATCTTGTATCTAAATCAGCAAAAATTAAGCAAAGAAACCTCTSAAGAGGCAAAATATCATCTGGGTATCTTCTGTTCTGCAGGCAGCAACATCAAAAGTCTCAAAGGTCAAAAGCAGAGTCTTGACTCATCAGTGAAGACAGAGAATAAAAGAAAATGCGGACCAAGAGAAGACAGAAATTGTTCACTCCACAAAAATTCACTCCACACAAATTCACTCAGTAATTACGAGAAGGCAGTGGCWCCACAATATCTCAAAAGAGATGGTGTTAAGCTTTATGAAACAAAATAATCCATTTCAAAATGAAAAGGATACCAAAATCAAAGACAAACTTGTTAACTGTCATTGCAGTAGAAATTTGATTGGGAGAACCAAAAGCAAACCCTTCACCTTCTGTAGGTTGAGAATTTTTTGCTGRTTTCAGCTTCTAAAATATGACAGAAGCAGGTTAAAAAMTGWGCAGTTGAGAGTTTTCTGTAYGTTGAGAATTTTTTGCRGTTTTCAGCTTGTAAAATACAAGAGAAGCAGGTTAAAAAGTGTGCAGTGGTGTCACCAAAAGACAAGGATTCAGCAGGAATCGTGACAGAAAAAGCGCAAAACAATTCAGGTCCCTGTATTAAAAACTTATTTTCTATTATTTTTTCTGCTCCTCAAAGTTTGGCAAGTGAAATTCATGCCCCTCACTCCTCATTAAAGAATCCACATCACAAAACTCATRGCTAAAAGCAGAATATTCCTGGATTATCAGATCCTGGAGTGAATCTTATGGGATGYAAGGTCCCTGTTGCATTTGTACCCTGCCAAGATCTGGCAGGGAATAAACTGAGGAAAACCAGGTGAGCTGGATTGGAGTGCCAATCCAAGATGTGGCAAGGGATAGAATCGAAGGCAAACCAGGTGAGCTGAGGGTCCTTCCGAGGATGTGGCAAGGGGATAAATTCATGAAAAGCAGGTGAGCTGAACTGCATTCCAGGATTCTGGCATGGGATAAATTCGAGGAAAAAAAAAAAAAAAGGAAAGCAGGTGAGCTGAGTGCAATCCAACATATGGCATGGGATAAATGAATGAAAACCAGGTGAGCTGAGAGTCATTCCAAGATCTGGCATGGGATAAACTGAGGAAAACCAGGTGAGCTGAATGCAATCAGGATCTGGCAATGGATAAATTGAGGAACAGGTGAGCTGAGTGCCATGCAGATGTGCACTGGGATAAACTGAGGAAAACGAAGTGAGCTGAGTGCCATTCCAGGATCTGGCATGGAATAAATTGAGGAAAACCAAGTGAGCTGTAGAGTCATTCTGAGACATGGCAGGGGATAAACTGAGGAAAAGCAGGTGAGCTGAAGTGCCAATCCAGATACGGCATGGGATAAATTCAGGAAAACCAGGTGAGCTGAGTGCCATTCCAAGATCTGGCAAGGGATAAACTGAGGAACCAGGTGAGCTGAGTGCCAATCCAAGATATGGCATGGGATAAATGGAATGAAAACCAAGTGAGCTGAGGGTCATGCTGAGACGTGGCAGGGGATAAACTGCAGGAAAACCAGGTGAGCTGAGTGCGCATCCCCTCACCGCCCGCGCCCGGTGCCTCGCGCGCGGCGATTCCGACCCGCCGGGATTTCACTGGAGCTCCACCACCCTCAACTCAGGAAGGGAACGGAATTCACCTCCTTAGGCCAAAAAKCTCTGGCAAAACAGATTTTATGACTGAGATCATCCCTCACCTCGCTGGTTTTTTGGGAACACTGCTCATTAAAATGCCTCCTTGGCATCTCCGCGCAAACAAATTCCGGGAGCGGTTCCGGGCGGGCGATTCCCTCTGGAGGCAGGGAGGGATTTGTGGCACCACYTTTTGCTGAGCCCTCACACATCTCACTTGAAATCAGGTCTGCTTTTGTGATATAATCCTGCAATCAGCACACAAGCACCATCCTGGAGATACTTTAGGAGAAGATGGAAAATCCAAACTAATACTTTCCGCTATTTTCTACTTTCCGCCACAAACTGACCTACTTAGAGATGAAAGAAAAAAAAAAGTGGTTTAATGCATTTTTTTCCCCCCTCAACAAAAGTGATGGCCATTTAGTCCTTTCAGAAAGGGAGCRAGAGGAAGATGGCAATGTTGACATTAAAATGTCTCCTGCTCTGAAATCCCAGGAAATGAAGCAAGCACAGTTTCCACAATGCCATGGACTGGCCCAAGCTGGCCTGAGTTTAATGGGATAAAGTCTCTGCTCACTGAAATAACTGAATCATYAAAAACAGCTACAAAAAATATAAAGAACATTAAGAAAAAAACAACTAAATAAAAAGGGAAAATTTTAAAAAGAGTTGATTTAGGATTCAGTGTTGCAATTAAAGAGTAAGGATTAGCTTCCTGAAGATCTTACAGCAGAATAACTCTTAACACTCCCTTCCACCCAAAAAACGAAAAAATGGCTTTCTCACATTATTCATATATTCATTACTGATGTATTTTATAACTTTCAAAAGTTATAAAAGTTCCGGTTGTTCTAAACAATTTTATTATAGAACCTTTAAGAATMCTCAGTGAAGGCAATAAAACAAAATCCTGRAGCTCCAYCTCGTCACTCCTTGTGCTGTAGGTGTTTTTGTGGCAGTGTTTATGCTCTTATAGATTTATTCATATTTATGCAAAAACTCAATGTCTCAGTCTTCCAGAATTTCCAGATCCTACCCCTAATATTTTGTCAGAAGAATTCTGAAAAGGTTTAATTGACCAAAAGTAGGCAGAACAATAAGTGTATTTAATTTGTAAATCAGCTTTCCTTAAAATACCCCTAAAAAAAAGGAAGTTGGTAAGAATTTGGCTRTGCAAAATCTTTGACATCAATTTTTTTCCATAAAAGATACCGAGCTGGAAACTAAAACTTTTATGAGATGTGATTGGGAAAGAGTACAGTGAGAAAAGCTGAAAAAATTGGAGAGAAGAAAATATGGAAAAGCTTTCTTCAGGCAACGCTGAAGCTGCACAACAGAACTCCTAAAATGAAATAAAGATTAGGTGAGAAATAATAACTGAAAATTAGGAGCCTTTCAGTCTAAAGTCTGAAGTAAAGAGAATAAAAAAATTTGAAGAGAAAGTAAAGAGAAAGAGAAAGAAAGTKAAGAGAAAGAAAGAATAATAGTAATTATGTCTTGTAATAAAATACTGTTTATTCTGAACTTGATTTTTTAAGGGCAAGGCAAAGAAGCAGAAAGAGGAACAGTATTTTGAATAATTTGTATTAATAAGATGGAAATTACATCGTGCACTAGAGATAAAAGGGAGCTCATGGAAAGTGCCTTTTTCTCTCATAGCCCAAAAGGCACACACAAAATGTGAATTTTTTCCTGGATTTATAGAATAAGGTGGTGCTGCAGAAAAATCAGTGGTTRTGTACAACTGGACAGAAAAATCAGATTTGAAGGGAATTTTCCTGCTGCAGGAACGTGGCAGTGCTAAACTGACAATGTATTTTTAAGTGCTAACTCTCAGGGCTGGAATGGAATTAGGAATGCAAAGGTTGTGCTGCTGCTGAGGAGGTAAAAACGACATTGACTGAGAAGATAAAGCAGGTCTAGGAGGTACTGCCCTCAATAACCCACCCCAGAAAAATCACAGATACACAAAAGACTCTGATCTTTTGTGGAGAAGGATTTTCAGGCAGTGTTATACACAAACAAACAAAAAAAATATATACACATAGATATAGAAAGCCAACATAATTTTATTTTTTCACCCTTCTGCTATTCCAGGGATATTCAAGTCTGTATTTTAAYAAGTCTCTAGATGATAATGGGCTGATAATTTTCAAGACTCATCTTTTGGCATTGCCTGTCATTTTGCACTTACTTTCACATCCTGGAATATCAATTATTATCAGGTTATGAAGATAAGCCACTTACAGGAAATCAAGTGCCACAGTTACTGGGGAGGAGGGGGTCAGCCCGTGCCAGGGGGGGTTATTGAGCTGCATTTGGTAAAAGCAAGGTCCCAATTACAGCAGCTGTCACTTGGTTTATGCCATGCCTGGCAAAAATGTCCCTGATTTCACAGGATCCCAGAATGGTTTGGGTTGGAAAAGGCTTTAAAGCCCATCCAGTGCCACCCCTGCCATGGCAGGGACACCTCCCACTGTCCCCAGTGTCCAACCTGGCCTTGGGCACTGCCAGGGATCCAGGGATGGAATTCCATCCCAGCCCTGCCCACCCTGCCAGGGAACAATTCCTCATTGCCAAGATCCCAGCCCTGCCCTCTGGCAGTTTAAAACCATTCCCCCTTGTCCTGTCACTCTTTGTCCATATAAAAAATCCCACTTCCTCCTTTTTAAAACCTCCTTAGGACACTGGAAAGGGCTCTAAGGTCACCCCAAAGCTTCTCCTGTGCAGGTGAACAATGCCAGCTGTGCCAGCCTTTCCTGCCAGCAGAGCTGCTCCATCCCTCTGCTCATCCTGGAGCCTCCTCTGGGCTCTCTGCAGCAGCTCCAGCTCCTCCCTGGGCTGGGCCCAGGCCTGGGGCAGCTCTGCAGGTGGGGAATCACCTGAGGGAGCACAATCCCAATCCCAATCCCAATCCCCTTCCTGCTGCTCTCTCCTCCCTGGATGCAGCCCAGGATTTTGATGGATTTCAGGGCTCCCAGCACTCACTGGTGGCTCCTGTCCAGTTTTTCACCCATTGGATCTCCAAGTCCTTCCCCTCATTTCTGCTCCCAGTGAATTCTCCTTCCTGGCTGGGGTTGCCCTGACCCAGGAGCAGCCCCTGGCACTGGGAATTGTGGAACTCCACGAGGTTCTCCTGGGCCACTTCTCAAACCTCTGCTGCCTTTCCCAGCTGCACACGAGAGCCTGTTCCCACAGAAACCCAACCACCCTCCAAAGGGAYCTAAAACCAATCCCTGCCAATGGAATGCACCTTCCCAAGGATCCCCACGTGGCTGTGGGATTTTGATCCTGAGCAGAAACACAGGATCTGTGCAGAACATCCCCCAGCCCACAGCTGCCACACAGAGGGATCATCTCTGCTGCCCCAAACCTGCCCAGGCAGGTACAACCCCCATCCTATAAATTCTTTGTCATCCCACTGAAGATTTTGCTGTTTTGAAGGATTGGCTGCTGAACCAAAGAGGGTTTTGCTGTGCTGAAAGAGCTGGAGTTYTAGGATGGATTTAATTCAGTGAAGTGTCAGCCTCTTGATGAATTGGATAAATGCTGCCAGATAAAGCCGCTTGTTTTATTTTTTGTTTTATTAAACAGCAACYTGGCCGAGCAGTAAAAACCTGATACCATTTTGATATGGTTTATGCTGCTGCATGGAAAAAGCCTTTTATGAGTGTTGTTTAAAGCAGATAAGGAATTGAATGTGCTAAACACATGGGCAGAACAATCCCTCCAAACCAGCTTAACTGGGGTGATCAGGAGCAGATTCTCACTGGTGTCTGCTGGTTTTTAATGACATACTTGTCAACATGTAACCTTAGAATGCAGACACCATGGTAACAGTTTTAACACAGTCTCTTTAAAGAGAATAATTGTGTGAAGCACAAATAGAAACATCTTGACTCTTGTAGTCTTTTAATCCACTTAGAGAAATGCTTTTCAATCCATCAAGCAGCGTTTTCTGGATCTTGTTGAACATCTGTCTTGGAATTACTTGGAATAAAAGTCTGAGCAGGTCCACCCACGCTGTGTTTGCTGTGGCCCTTAAAAGGAGAATTRAGATGTAATACTTTGATATTAGATTTGAGCTGAAGAACACCAGACAGAAAGAATTATGATATTCACTTGGTWATATAACAATAAAACATGTTGYYGCTGTTCCTGTGCCCTGAAATACCCAAGCACGAGCATTATTTTAGTTGTGAGTGGCTCCAGTGCTTGGGATCTTGTGAAATTCATGCACTGAGGGGCAGGGATGGACTCTGTGCATCCCAACACACCCAGYGTGTGTTACACTGATGGAATCATGGAATGGTTTGGGGGGGAAGGGACCTCAAAGATCATCCCATCCCACCCCTGCCATGGCAGGGACACCTCCCACTGTCCCCAATGTCCAACCTGGCCTTGGGCACTGCCAGGGATCCAGGGYTGGAATTCCATCCCAGCCCTGCCCACCCTGCCAGGGAACAATTCCTCATTGCCAAGATCCCAGCCCTGCCCTCCTTCTGCTTAAGGCCAGTCCCCCTCATCCTGCTGATGCCTGAATTTTCAGCTTTCATATTTCTCAAATTCTGTTCTGCATTAGTGTATAACTCTGAACTTCCTAGGAAGAGTTAGCAAGTTCTCCTCACAGTTCAGTCACACAAAACAATCCTTTTCCAGGCCCAAAAAGTACAAACAGCAGCAAACTGAGGAGAGCAACCTGAGAGGATGGGACTTCATAACCTGGAGATGTAATTGGACAATTAAACCCAATATGGAAATGGACCAAAACCTGTAAATGTGAGAAAACTCGTGACCCAGGGTCCATCTTGGGTCCACCTTGGGTGTAGCCCCAGCTGGGCTCTTGTGCTGCCCAAGGTGTGTCCTTTAAAGGCCTTTTTAATAAATCCCTGCTTCATTCCTTTAACTCTGCCCAGCCTCTGTCACGGACACATTTTTTGAAGAATATTTTTATAAAGATTTTTCTCTTGAGAAACTGTAAAGTTTCAAAAACAAAATGTAAACAATAATTATCTGCTGCTGCGGAATGCAACAAGTGCATTTTTGATTAGTTTCATGTAGTTGTTTTTTAATTAATAGTTAATTACAGCTAAACTGTTTTAAACTCTCTAGTTAGTTCCAAGATTTTATTATCATTCTTTTTTAATTTTTTTAAGCTTTCTGATGAAATCCTTTCTTCTATTCTTTTAGTATAATTTTAGTATATCATTTTCTTTTAATATAATGTATATCATAAAATAATAAATCAAACCTCTGAAACACAGAATCAAGATTCTCATGTCTTCCCTCATTCTAAAACCCCTACAAACACCACCACAAGCCTCTGTCCCAGGTCCCCTCTCAAGGCATCACCATCCCTCCATTTCCATGGGAATTTCCCTCTCCTGGAGCCCCTTCAGGCCCTGAAGGGCTCTGAGCTCCCCTGGACCCCTCTCTCCTCCAGCCTGAACCCCCAGCTCCACATCAGATGCTGTTTGTTTCCCTGACCCCACAGAAATTCCATTTCCATGCTGAAATCCAGCAGAAACTGCCTTCACTCTCTGTTAGTTAAATCATGGCCCAGCTTTTAGCAGCAGCAACACCGATGGCAACGTTTGCTGCGTCTTGAATGTTCATCTGCTCCGGAGATTTTCTGCTTAACACATTAAAAGTGGGTAAAGAAATAATTTATTTTATTTAATTCTAAAAAAAATCCTGTGTTTCACTTAAGGGAATTAGTGCCTTAAGCAATAAACACAACTATGCAATAAATGGCATATGTGGGATCTATTAACCCGAGGGCTTGACTCTGCCATCTGAATAATCCCCTTTTAGAGTTCCAGTTTGAAAAGTCTGTATGTAAATGATGGCTTAGAGAGTTTATTTTAAAAAAAAATAGAAATTTAAATAGATCTTACAGCGTTGGGGTTTTGTGGTGTTGTTGGGCTAAGTTTTGATCCCCTCAAATTTCATTTTCCTACCCTCAGAAAACTTGTTGGGAGTGTGAGATTGTGTCTTGAGTTGTCAGATACCCAAAGCTCCTGCACCATCTATTTCTGGTTTATATGGKKAAGGCAGCTCAGAAGTGTTTCTAARTCACCTTTCCTGTGTTTCTGCCATTAATTTTGCAAAAATGATTAATTTTGTACATTTAATAAATCCYAAAAGAGAGAATAATTCCCATTCTAGAACTGCAGCAATGGCTTACAGTGGTCAGGACAAGATGATCTCCTTGATTCAAATAAGAATAAATTCAGCCCTAAATAAGAAAGATTTTACTACTTTTCCCAGATCTTTTATATCTCTTAAATGTAATACAAGACACCTTAATCTAAATTTAAAAACTATGATGTCAAACATTCCTTAGCTAAGAGCACCCTCAGTTATACCCASAAAATGAATTGTTTGGGTTTGTCCTTTTCTTCCCTTAAATGCCTTAATGGATAAGAAAATATTTTTCAGCACTCCACAAAAAAAGCAAAAATCAAATGAGCAGGGATTATAGCAACAGGCATCAATGTTAATTCAGAAATGGATTAACAATTACAGATTTGAAGTCCATTAGCATTGATCCCCAGCACCAAATAGTTGTGATCAATAAGCTAATCTGTAAATTTGATTAATTGAGTAAATCCTGTTTACTAAAGTATTCTATCATTACAAATAGAAGGAGGTGAAAATCCTGCTTTTAGCAAAAAACAAATTTCAGAGCTGCCATACCAATGGGAAATTTTCTCATTCCAAATTGTGCTGTCACAGGGAGACCAAAACTTCACAAGTTTCACAACAAACATTTATTTTAAATAAATACAAGTTCTCAACCCCAAAAAAACCCCAAAAAATTCTCTGGATGCCACAGAAATGGGRCTGACACTGAGGGAAATAAAAAACACAGAACAGGGCAACAACCTCTTAAGATTTTGAATTTTGGGTTTTTTTTTTTTTCCCTAAGAGCTTGTCCATCCAAGCTGCAATGCTAGACAGGAAAGGGAAATAGGAAAAATTGCTGGAAATATATCCTCACACCTATTTAAGTCTGTTTATTCTAGGAATTGTATCAAGACAACTCCATTGGTTAAAAAAAATAAATCCCAGCCCTGACTGACAGCTTTAAATAGGGCAAAACTTCAGCTCCAGCCTCGGTGTTGAAGGTGAGACCTGAAACTGTCAGTGAGTGCTGCTAATTAATGATAATTGGAGCATGGAAAGAATGGGAAGTGAAATATTGTATTTAATTTTTTTTWAAAAAAGGAGATTTATTGAAGAATAATTTTTTTTCTAGGTGTAGGTTTAAAAATTGTGCTAAGTTAAAAGGATGCGAATTGTCTTTTTTACCTGCAATTTTGAGTTTTTTTGCTGAAAGCTGAAATGGTTTCATAAATGAAATTATGAAATTTGAATGAAATGAAATGAAATMWKATGAATGAAATTATGATCTTAATGAAGGCAGTTAAAAGAATGGCACTAACGTAAGGAAAATTAAAATATCTCCGTTTACTTCACACAGAAATGCAGAAATATTTAAATTCTTTTGTTCTGGGAGGAAATTTTGATTTTTCTATGCGATCATTTCTACAAACCCCCAAATAATGGAACTGACAGGCCTTGGAACACAACAGATCCCACACCCTGAAAATCCAGTTAAAAAAAACCCTGTCATGACATTTGAGATCCTCAAAATCAGGAATAAATGGAAAAATGATCCTTTGTCATTCTCCTCATGAAAAGAAAGTTGTTTGAACAGCAAAGCTTAATAGGAACTGACATAAATAAATACAATATTCAGCTCTYATTCCATTCACAGCTGAAGTTTTCCAAAATTTTGGGATATTCCAGCAGCCACCTGCACTCAGGGAAGCCACAGAGTCAACCCCATCTGGTTTTGGAAAGTGGATTATTCTTCCAAGCAACTTTTCAAATATTTAACCAATTTTTGGCTTTAAAAAAAAAAAAAAAACCAAATTTAATTTTTGGCTTAAAAAACAAATTTAATTTTTAAAGATGTGCAGAAAATCTTTATGGGACGTTCAATTTTCACTGCAATTCAAGGAGCTGGAAATTTTAAAACTTCCTCCAAGATTTCTGCAAAAAACTGGGATTGAATCTTTCCCCTTGACTCTTGCTCTGCCACAAAATCTCCCCCCAAAATAAAATATTTTCATGTCCCACATTTCCCCCCAGCCAGGCCAAGCCATGTGAGAATAGCCAAGGATGAGGAGATCAGCAGAGGTCAGAGCTGCAGAGGTGATGGGGATTTTTACACATTGCCAGAGCTGTTTTCTCACACAAGTGCAATTTTAGGGAAATTTGCAAGTCAGCTGCAATCAGGGGAATTTTGTCAAGGTATATAAGGAGTGCTACTGTTTTCCACCCATGAAACCATGAAATTCTACACASTCAGGGAGACTTTCTGCTCTCTACATTCAAAATTGCTGCTTATTCCCTCTACAGCTTTTTTTTCCCTAAAAAAGCAGCATATAAGTTAAAAAAAAAGTTAATTACCTCCTAAAAAAGCAAATCTGTCTGKAGCCATAATATAAATACATCTCTTTTTGATGTACTTCACCATCTCCCAGCTTTTAAAAATAATATTTAAGCTCGTGTTTGACTCTGGAGGAAAAGAAAGTTCATGTTATTAGCTGATGTCAGCTGATGTGATGCGTTTGTAAATCCATAAAGGATCTTGGTGTCAATGGGAATTCAATAAATCAGTGTCATTATCAATATTGTTCATAATCAGCATTTTTCATATCAGACAAGTAGGAACAGGAACAGCTTTAAATGTGGCCTAACCTTATRTGGCTGTTCCTTGTTGCCAAAATTCCCAAGTAAAAGTATTTTACGTATAATTCAAGAGTTTTATGTGTAAAATTCAAGATTGTTGTGATTTTTCTGTGCCACAGGGAGCTGAGCATTACTCCTTGATATTGGAAAGYTGAATTATCAATAACACTGTTACTGTAAAGGAAACCTGTAAACAATCTCATCTGAAACAAAAAGAAAATCTGTCCTTCTGACATTATTCCAAATTTAGCAGGTTCCAGTTTCAAGAATTTTTCTGGCAACAACCTTATTTTTGAACATTAAAATAATTCTTGCACCCAAAATAATTTTAGAACTCTCAGACCTGCATTTACTAATTTTTTTCCTTAAAGTATGAAACAGGTTAAATTCCTCTTCAGTGCTCAGATAAGCCAGAGGTGAAGAAAAAAAGTATATTTGAATATGTACATTTTAAAAAATAAATATATATATAAATTAAAATATTAAAATATATGTATTTTGTATAAAACAATCTAGATAAATATATAAAATATAATATTAAAATATAACATATATATTAGTTTTAGAAATTAATAAACACATGAATATTTATATAAATGATTTGCTATACTTATATATTTAACAATAAATAAAATATATAAAACGTTGTACAGTTAAAATAGATTTTACAAAGAGATATATATATATAAATATAAAATATAAATATACAAAATATGATGACCCTGGCAGGACCTTTAGTGATGCTCACAGTGATGTTCTCACTGTTTCTCATATGTACAAAGAGGTGCCTGAGAGCATCAATAATTCTAAATTATTTATGAGTAATCTAAAAAAAAAAAAAATCTTAAATATAAAAAAATCTGATTCTCTTTCAGGATTAATGGAGGAGAAGGTGAATGGATAATTATTGGATCTAAAGGAGATTTACGATGTTTTATACTTTAAAAAAAAGTGAAATTGCAGAATTAGAATTTGGCTCATCCTCAGAGTGTGATCACTTGRTGATGGTGTTTATCAAAGGAGTTCAATAATCAGAAATAAATTCCCCTAAAAAGGAAAAAATAGAAAAAAAACCCCAAAGKAAAGAGGAATTTACTCTGTGAATGTTTCCCTTTGGCATTAGCACAGCCCAAGTTTCCATCTCTCGATGGCTRTGTGCAAACCCAGCAAGGAAACATTGGATAAATCTTTGTGCAATTCCAAAGGATATTTCTGTGTGCTGTCCCCTGCTTTAAAACCTGATGATCTTCACAGAAAACTGACATTTCAAAGGAATTTCATTATGAATTRACAGGTGTCAAATTCACTTGAAATTCAAAATATCAACCCAATAATTCCTGGGTGGGAGTCTGAATTTCCRGATTTGTCCCCCAGAAAAAGCTCCAACTAAAAGTGAAGCAGCACTTTGCAAAACCACACTCAACTCAGACTTTTAAAAAAATCCTTGGAGTTTTCACAACAGAAATATTTCCAGTCTTATTTGAGGTATAAGCATGATTTACTTGACAATTTGGATTAAATTTAGATTTGCCCAGTGCAAACCAGAAGGCTGAAAAACCCAGCAAGTTAAAAAATGCAGCTTTTTCCAATGAAACAATGAAAATAAAATTGGTTTAAAAGCTGAACTGCACATATTTTCCTAGAGAGTACTAACCTGTCTCCTCTGAAAAGATATTTTAATTAGGAAGGAGAGACACTGGAAATGACTTKAAGAAGTAAAAAATGAGCCTCTGTATCAGCTCCTTTCCATAATGATAWTCTGTATTTTTACATTTGTCTATAGAAGTAATGAAAAAATGCCTCCCCTGCAATAAATCAAACCTATTTCTTTTTGGCATCTTTAGAGCAAACCTGTTTCATTTCTACCCACGTGATTTCATAAAGAATAGGAAATAAGCTGGTTTGTATTTTGGGRTTGGAAGGAAAAGGGGACTTGAGAGATTATTCAGGTTTTTTATAGAAGCAGTGGTTCATCTGCACAACAGATTACATCATMACAGCAACTGAACTTGGACAATGTTTTTGTGAAAAATGAACATCTGTAAAAAACAACACCCAGCAGAACATTCTTGAGAATAAATAACAAATTATTCAATTCTCATCCTKATTTGCTACAAGGACAAAGACTTCAGGGAAGGGAAGATGCAAAAAGTTCCTTTAATTCCCCTTTTTTCAACCCAGAAACCCAAGTGGCAAAGTGAAGGACTCTGACAATTGGTGGCCCTTGGATGGAAAAGGCAATCCCAGACTTTTCTAASCTGGATGGAATTCCCAGAGCAGCTGGGGCTGCCCCTGGATCCCTGGCAGTGCCCAAGGCCAGGTTGGACACTGGTTTGGAGCAGCCTGGGACAGTGGAAGGTGTCCCTGCCATGGCAGGGGTGGGATCAGATGATTTTTAAGATCCCTTCCAACCCCAAGCATTCCTTGATTCCCTGAACTGTGAGTCAGACTCGTGCTCTGCAGAGTTTGATAACATCAATCCAAGCAGTAATTTAACATTTCAGGTAGCAAATGTCTGAATAACAGAGATTTATTCCACAGTTTAACTGCAGCACCAGCAGGACCCTTTCTCCCCAAATTCCTCCCTCTGGAAGCYATTCCTATGGCACTGCCCAAAGGATGGAGCTAAAATCCATTTATTTACACAAACTCTGCCACAGTGGTCACCCCCCAGTTTGGAAGGACACAAAAGGGGTGATTGTGGGAAGCTCCTGGGCTTGGAGAGGCTGTCTGGGATCAGCGCAGACATTCCCAAGAGGATTCCTCTCTCTGGAAAAGGGGCTGCTCCTCTGCCCAGCTTTGAAAGGACATAAAATGGATTATTGTGGAAAGCTGCTGGGCTTTGGAGAGCTCTGGATCCAGCAGAACATTCCCAAGAGGATTCCTCTCTCTGGAAAAGGGGCTGCTCCTTGCCCAGCTTTGAAAGGACACAAAAAGGGATTATGGTGCGAAAGCTGCTGGGCTTTGGAGAGCTCTGGGATCKYGCAGAACATTCCCAAGAGGATTCCTCCCTCTGGAAAAGGGGCTGCTCCTCTGTCACTCACTTATCTCCAGAGAAATCCGCTTGGAAACCCAGTGGAAACTTCACTGGAGGCTCTGCCCAAGCCTCCCTGCTCCAGTTGCATTTTCCATAATTCCATTTTGGAAAGCAGGAGGCGAAGAAGAGCTCCCAAAGTGCACAAGAGTTRGTTTAAAAGGAGAAGCTCTGGAGGCTGGCAGCCCTCCTGAGCCCCTGTCAGAACAATCCCCTGCAAGCAGGGCTGTGTAAACTCAGCAAGCAGACAGGTTTTTGTGTTCCCAACAAATGGAAACTATGTCCTATAAAAGAACTTTAATGGGCAAATGACACTGGATTTTCTTTTTTTTTTTTTTTTTCCTGCAGCAGCAGCAGCAGGGTTTGAGATTTTCTTCCTTTCTGCCTTTTTTTCCACTCGGAACACACATTTTATCATGAACCTGAGCAGCACAAATGGACAAACCCCATCAAAAGCTTCAGCTGCACTCAGTATTTCATATTATTTGGTGATGCATCAGTTCTGCAAAGCTTTTTATTATTTTATTTAAGACTTCTCAGGGAAAGAAAACCTCTTACCTTCGGTGGAAAAACTTTCCCCCTCACAAAAGAGATGTTGTAGAATTTATGAAAACAAAAGTGCCAATAAGATTTTGCTTTAATACCTCAGGGAGAAACCTGATCATCTGCACCAGTAAGAAAAAAGATGCCTGCACGAGGTGCTCTACTAATTACAGCTGCTTTGGTGGGCAATATCCCTGGTGAAACAGATGTTAGGGACCTATTAACAAAAGTTTTTCAAACATCTGCTTACAATTTGAAGGCAATTGTAAATACAGCACAGAAGGTCAATTGGGCTCATTAAGGTCTATGTGCAAATCTACTGCTGCAGGTTTCTTTTTAGCTAATGCTGACTTTTTTTAACACAGGAAATAGAGTTTAATAGCAACTTGTGTCAATTTTGATTGTGATTTCATACAACAACAAACAACAATCGCATGCCTTGTGCTTCACCAAATAACCCATTTTCCTTCCTCTTTTTCCTCTCTACCTACAGCACACTGCCACGGTTCTGTGAGGGAAAGGAAGGGTTAGAAATTGGGCAATTACACAGAAATGATTGATTTTACTTTTAAACACCAATTATGGATCTTGATAGGAAATCTTCAGTTGTTGAACCAAAGAAAAATGAGTTTTGATTACAACGCYCGGTTATGAGAGGAAGATTATTCTTTCAAGTGTCAGAACAAAACACAGATGTTCAGCAGGGCTGAAACACTGGAAATCATGGAATGGGTTGGGCTGGAAGGGACATTAAAGCCCATCCAGTGCCATGGCAGGGACACCTTCCACTGTGCCAGGCTGCTCCAGCCCCAGTGTCCAACCTGGCCTTGGGCACTGCCAGGGATCCAGGGGCAGCCCCAGCTGCTCTGGGAATTCTATTCCAGGCCTCCCCACCTCACTGGGAGGAAAAATGTTCCTAATATCTGATCTAAACCTGTAATTTTTCATGGGAAGCCATTCCCTGTGTGCTGTCCCTGCATGCCCTGGCAATTGTCTCTCTGCAGCTTTCCTGGGGCTCCCTCAGGCCCTGCAAGGCCACCCTGAGCTCAGGCCAAAGCTTCTCCTGTGCAGGTGAACAATGCCAGCGGTGCCAGCCTTTCCTGTCCAGCAGAGGAATATCCTGAAACTCACCCAGTGCCACCCCTTGCCATGCAGGGACACCTCCCACTGTCCCAGAGTGCTCCAGCCTGGCCTTGGGCACTGCCAGGGATCCAGGGGCAGCCACAGCTGCTCTGGGCATCCCCACCCTCCCAGGGAAGGATTTTTTCCCAAGATCCCACCCAGCCCTGCCCTCTGGCACTGGGAGCCATTCCCTGGGTCCTGGCACTGCCAAAGGGASAGGGACTGAGGCAAAATCCAGGTCTCCAAGGGATTTTTCCAAGTTCACAATGCACCAGGCCAGGAATGGGATGGGCCAAAACCACAACAGCCATGGCCCGAGGTTTGCCTGGTGTGAGGATTGGGCAAAGGATGAGAAAAGTGCTCAGAGGGGAGAAGGAATCACAGGTTCAAACAGAAAAGCAGCCAGAGAATCCCAGAATCCCAGAATGGTTTGGGTTGGAAAAGGCTTTAAAGCCCACCCAGTGCCCCCCCTGCCATGACAGGGACACCTCCCACTGTCCCAGGCTGCTCCAGCCCCAGTGTCCAGCCTGGCCCTGGGCACTGCCAGGGATCCAGGGATGGAATTCCATCCCAGCCCCTGCCCACCCTGCCAGGGAACAATTCCTCATTGCCAAGATCCCACCCAGCCCTGCCCTTTGTCAGTTCAAATCACTCTCCATCAGTCTTCCTCAAACTGGAACCACCCAGGAACAACTTTCTGAGGAACTGCTGCAGAGAAAATCCCCTGATGCTGGACCCAGCAAGAGCTCTCAGGACCTGCCAAGCTTCTGCTGCAGATTTTAATCAGCGTCCCAAAAACCAGGAATACCAACTTGAACTGGAGTTTTCAGCACTGCTTCTTCAGGCAGTGATGCAGTGGAGCTGCTGCCTTGAGTTACAGCTTGAATAAAGGAGGGTGGATGGAGAATCCACCCTGAAAAGTGCCCKAGGCCAGGCTGGACAGGGCTTGGAGCACCCTGGGACAGTGGGAGGTGTCYGGGTMGGAATGGGATGAAGTTCCTTCCAAKCCAAACCACTCTGGGATTTATTTAATGATGCTGATGAATCCTCTGAGGTCCCTTCCAGCCCAAAGCACTCCCTGATTTTGTGACTCTGCATCAAACCAGATCTGTCCCTCTGTGCAAGGGGCCAACTGTGAGTAACCTGCAGCTCAACAGGTTCCTGAACCACCTCCTTTGCACTGCCAGGAACCTGTGTCCCACCTGGAACTGTCTCAGTTCTACATGGAAAAAACTCTTTGTAACACAAGCCTGAGCGATTCCAACATACAGAACATATTTATGAAAAGCAGAAGGAAAAATGCTCTGATGTGGAGAAAATCACAGGATTAAAATCCCAGCCTTCATCTCTACAAMAAAGCTCATAAATGTGATGGCAAATGCTGATCTATTAAAAATCAAAATTAATGATTGTGGAACAACATATTTATGAGCAATTTAAGAACTACTAATTTATGAATCTATGACTACCTGTTAGAATTCACTACAAGGAAATGAATGATTCTACAGCTTCAGAATATTGTGGCTCGCACCAAATGTAGAAAAATTCTACTTTAAGCCATTTGCTGCACATTTTAAAGAAAACAGATCTCAGGAAATAAACACTGAACAGCACTAAACACCTTTACTATCAGTAATGATTCCCAGGTGAAATTATTAAAAATAAATTTGGTATAACAGAGATGAAAGTGTAAAAGTTGTGAGAAGTTCTTGCTATGTGTGACCTTGAAGCTGTGTTCATGCAGATCTGAATGAGGAATGTGAGTCCTCCTTGGCCAAACAACAGCAAAATCTGAGAGCAAACACCAGAGCTTGCAGAAAACATCCCATCAATAAAGACCTGTCCTCACCCAGCTTGGCCCAATATTGCCTGCTTTAAAAACTTCCCACCCTCTCCATCTTCCCTCTCACTAAAAAGGATATTTTCAATGACTTTAGGACATTTTTTTCCCAAGCCATTTCTCCTTCAGCCAGCAACTGGAAGAGTCTGACTGGACTGTGGATTTCTTTGTTTCTTGTAAAGGAGGTTGGTGGCTTTATTTTGTAGGGCTGAGGAGTCTGGAGATTATCATGGATAATCTGMAAATGAAACTTCCTGATTTATGTGGGTTTTATTGTCAAGCTAAACTTAGCTGAGCAGAACATTATTAATTGAGATTGAACAGGCAGTAGAATTAACATCATTGTTTTTTAAAACCTAGAATTGCCACCACTGTGGCAATTCCAGACTCCAGGTCCATTCAGACCCAGAAAGAGAAAAGARTGGTGACATAAATTACCCCATCTCCAACCTTCCCCTCAGAATTCAGACCCTTTATGGCACAAYACTGATTTTATTGGTCAAACCTGCTTTTACTGCACTGATCTGGGTATTTTTCTTGCCTGAGGAAGTGAGAAGAGAGGGAAAGGAGTAATATTTCATCATGAAAACAGAACTAGGAGCACCTACACATAAGGACTTAGGAGAGAAGTAAAARTATCATTACCACTTCCACCAGCTTTTAAAATTCCCCATTTAAATCCTGATTCCACTTCACTTATGCAGCTTAAATCAGGATGCCAGAGGAGGAAAAGTCCTTACATTTTATTAGGAGTTAAATGAAAAACGTGTCCCTTCCTTACACCACTTGTATTCCTTGGATATTAGTCAGTACCAGTTAATTTAAAAAAATTAAAAAAAAAAAAAAGCATTTACTTCCAAATCAAATCCCAGAAATCCCAGAGAAACTGGYTGTGGGAAATGCAAGGATCTCCCCCGAAAAAAAAAAACCCAAAAAACAGCAGAAAGGTAACTCTGATGATGAAAGGATTTGTTTCAGCCTAGGAGGACGTAAAAGATGAAGTTCTACAAAGACCATTAAGTATTCACCAGCTCACTGCAAATTACACTAAGCACTTGGTGAAGAAATACTTGGCAGATGTCAGCAATAAGGAAGCCAAACATGTTCCTTGCACTGAAGGATAATGTAACTACAGAGAGGGTTTGTTTTGGAACCATTTCCASAGCCCAAAAATCATCTGGCAAGGCTGGGTTTACCAAGGAAGAAACAAGAGAGAGCCATGACTACTTATGTGACAAATCCACATTTCTGCCATTTCCATACTCTGCACCACTCCTGAAACAAGATATCACACACCAATTTGGATCAGAAAACATTTGAGTTCTAYGACAGGCTGCAGCAGATCTTTGAAAACTCAAATATTTGTGTAACCTCTTGTTTTCACAAGTGTTGTATAAACACCACTGAGGACACACCACCACTTTGTACAGCTCAAACCTTCCATCTTTTGGGCTCTGCCACTCCACTCTTATCTTCTGCAGTTGGGAACTGCATTCCTAAGTGGGATTTACAAAGTTAAACCAGGACCTAACCCAGTGAAACTGAGGGATTATTTCCCCCTCTCCATCTCCACACACATTCACCCCCCAGTTCTGAGGAAGGGTGATTGGACATTTAATATTATAATTAATGTACTGTTAGGTTCCACTTGAGGAAAACTYTGCTTGAAGATGAGACAGAAATATATCCTTGGCAGAAGTGACCAGGCAGATAAATCATTTCCTCATGTTGGCATTTTTGATGAGGAATCTTTTTATTTGCTCTTCTCTCACTGRTCTACACGTGGATGTTTTTCCCCCCTTCTCTCCTCTCAGCAAGGCACCATTTGCATCAGCACACATCTAATAGGAACTAAATCAATAAATTTTAAATCAGAAGGTTCATCATAAAGCCGTAACACAGACTTGCTCTGCCTCAAATTCTTGAAATAAATGAATTTTTAAATGAAGTTGTCCAGTGCTGTCACCCACACAGGCACCAGGTTTCATGCAGCTTACTGAGATGTGGAGTGAAAATGCCACTGACTTTTATTATTTTTACTATGTGAAAACAGCATGGCTCCAGTCCAAGTCAAAGAAATCATCTGGACAGCTCTGCTCCTCTGGTAATTACATGGTTGTAAGAGCGGCAGCTTCTTGAATAAAACTTCACAACGAAGAGTTATCTGGAACTAATGCAAGTAAGGCAAATTCCTACTGGGATTTAGAAGCACAGGYTGGTTTGGCTTGGAAATGACTTAGAGATCACCCAGTGCCACCCATGCCATGGCAGGGACACCTCCCACTGTGCCAGGCTGCTCCAGCCCCAGTGTCCAGCCTGGCCTTGGGCACTGCCAGGGATCCAGGGATGGAATTCCATCCCAGCCC
>NDFG01000043.1:809340-835897 GCA_002167245.1 Sporophila hypoxantha
CTCTTGTCTTCAAACCTCTGCACCATCCCACACACATGGGAGAGACAAACAACAAGTAAAACTGCAGTGCTTGAAAAATCTCGGACATTTGAGGATGATGGAAGAAAAGGACAAAAGAAGATCAGGCTCTTTCCCCCTCTCTCTCCTGTCCCTGTAGGGCACAGAGTCCTCCACTCTCAGCTGTTCCAATTAAGTTCAAATTTCCCTGGACAAACCCATGTGAGAACAAGAAAACTGAGCTCACCTCAGCTGAAAGTTTCAGTTTTGCTGAGGCTGCCTAAAATCAAAGCACTGAAATTCTCTGAACCATCAGGTGCCTCCAGGCAGGTACCCAGATTCAGAATCTCATGCAAAGACAGAATCTCGGGGTCCTTAGGGCTGGAAAAACCCTCTCCAGGGTCATCACATCCTACCTGTGACTGCTCAAACAACTGAGGTGAAAATACAGCCCAGGAATCTCCACTGAGGGAGACTCTGCAGCACCTTCCAAACAGAAATCAGCTTTTCCTGAGCAATACATTTCATTCAAGAGGATAAAACCAGTTTTAATTAGAAATGTCTGACSTTCTCCTACGGCAGGGCAGCTGAAATTCTCAGAATTTGCTCAGACAGAACTCAGCCCCATCAGTTCTGTGTGTTTACCCACAAAAGGCACACTGGCTGTGCCTGACATTAAAAAGATTTTCTGGTCAGTTAACTGCCTTTTCTAAGAGTATCACACTGGTGATTCCCTTGGAAWTTTTTTTTATTTTTTTATTATGGAAAGTGCTTCAAAATGGTGGTCCTGACATGTGACATTGATTCCTAAGAAAGGACACTGTTCAAGTCATATTAAATAAACAAGAGCTGCCACACATCAACCTTGAATTGTCTGCCAGGAGCAGCAGAGCCTAGGAAGGAAATGTTGCATCCCTACTGTTATAAATAACTAATTGACTGGCTTTCATTATCATAAATTAACTTTTACAAATTATTAATCACAACTATTTTTCTATAGTACAGTTTATAATCACTTMTAACAGCTTTTCATACAGTATAGTTTGCCCACTTTTGTAGCCAGTGCTCTGGGCACTGTCTAATATTCTCAGAAAATCATTTATAGATGATATTTTAATTTATAGACAATGTGATAAATCTATTATAGTTTTGGCTAGTATTAAAATATGTTTTGTACATTTAACTTTTGCAGAAGTAGCTGCAACTGTCAAATAATAACTAAAGCTTTTGTTTTTGTAACTAACTGATAATAAAAACAACTCTAATTTATTTATAAAATAACTAATGCAATCTGTGTGATTAAAAGAAAATATGATCAATAACTATCAACTAGTGAAAACACAAAACCAAAAAACTGTACAAAAGAAATGACACACAACCCTCAAAAAAAATTTTCCCAATTTCTACGAGTCAAGAATRYAACCAAGCTAAYGAATTCCTGAAACATGTAAACAAATACAAAAAGAATGTCTGAATATGTATAATCTTTATAAATATGTATTTGAACAATACAATAAAAAAGTAAATTTAAAAWTTGTTATATTTGTGTGCCTCTAACTAATGCTACACACCCAGRGCTGTCTATTATCCCTTTTAGCTCTTTTCAGCAAATATTTYAAAGTTTTAAAGAGTGAAGCTGGTTTCTCACACCTGCCAAACCCAGCCAAGGAAGCTCCCTCAGGAAGCAGCACTGGGACAGGGTGAGAGCCAGGCAGCCCCAAACCCAGTGAGGTGAGCTGGGTCACAAGCTGTGGCTGGGGCTGTGTGTTCTGTTCCCATCTGTCAGAGCTGGGGCAGTTCTCTGCTGTCCATGGGGCAGTTTGTTCTTTCTCTCTCCCACAGCCAACCCTCCCTCCAGGAGATCTCTGCTGTCCATGGCCACTGAGTGTCCCTGCAGGGCTGCCAGAGAGAGATAACATCATTTGTTAAAGCAGCTTATCAACAATTATATGATCACAAGCAAGATCCATATTCATTGGCAGATTGTCAACTGAAATATAGTTATCTCAGTGTTGGAGGTGGGTTTTTCTGATTTTTCTGACGTTAAAGACTGTAAGATTCAGTTAAGCATGGTGTTTTGTTTTAATTGGGAACTGGGGAGTGAGAGGGAAGGGAGCACTTTATTTTGTTGACACTAATAATAATTTGCTTGTGATATAAAACTGACTCTGCAAATGCTGATGCGTGCTCTTGCCTGGTTTATTTTTAATCATCCTTTCAGTCTTTCTACACGTTACAATATATTTAATACTAATCTGAATCCCAAACATTACTTATATTGCTGCTTTTAAAAAATGCAGTTCAAACAATATTACTTGCACTTTTTGGATTTTAAAAATATCCCATCTATTGGCATCTGTTAAGTGGTCATAGAAAAACTTCAGATGATCTTGAAGGCCCGCTTCAACCGCAAACCAAATTCCATGATTTATGATTTTAATGATTTATTAGCAACAGATAATGTATAAACTCTGTATGGAGAGTGGTGCCAGATGTGGGAGATAAAAGGAGTTGCTGGTGGCCACCTGCTTGAGTTGGTACATTTCAAGCTCTGGCTGTGGTGGCTGATGGCATGAGGAGTTCATGGGATGCATTCAGAGCCAGCAAGAGCAATGGCAGGTTAGCAAGGAGTGGTGGCTGTGGAATGCTGGAGAATCCATCTGTTGGGAAAACAGAACATCATCCTGCAAGGTTTTTGAAGAGCGCTGTGAGTGGATTTGGTTTTCTTGTGGGGAGGGAAGAGCCAGAGAGCTTTGAGTGGTGGAGGTGTTGGAAATTCAGGGCAGTGGCTGGGACTGGCTGCTGGTTTGGCCTGGCTTGTTCTGATCTAATATTTTCTGTCTTTATATCAGCATTGTGCTGCCACTACAGTTTTGGGGCTTTAGAATATAAAATGACAGAATTGTTAAACTTACAGATGCTTTGGGTTGGAAGGGAGCCTTAAAGCCTTCAGTGCCACCCTGCCATGGGCAGCGGACACCTCGCCACTACGTCCCAGGCTGCTCAGTCTGGCCGTTGAACAACTTCCAGGGATGCGGAACAAATTTGGTTTTTTAATTTCTATTCTAGACAAAGTTTGCAATTAAAGTTTGCGAAAGTTTGGCAAATTAGCTTCTTGGGGACCATAAAAAAGAAAGTTTCCTGTTCGTATTACATTTATTTCTGTTCCTAGTGTTTTTCCTCAACATTTTCAATTTTTTCCTCTTCAGTAATTTTTATTTCTTTCTTCCAGTTTTTCCTCACACGCATTTCCAATTTTTCGCTGCTATCAGTAATTTTTATTTCATTTCTTCTTGTTGTTGTTTTTAGTTATTTGGGTTTTTTGTTGTTGTTTGATTTCATGTTTGAGATGGATAAACTAATAATTTTCTTGTTGCTACCGCTTACTTAAATTAGTACCAAATTATTAAAACTAGAAATTGCAGAACTTAAATCTTTTCACAAAACAAATACTTTTTTGTTGAAATAATTCCCTGATAGTGGCTTCCTGATAGGTAAAACCAATAAATTAGAAGAAATCCATCATATTTTAATTAGGAACTAAAATCTTGGCTTGCTTTTACTGGAAAAAAGCTTTTCCTCATCTATGGTGTTTGCGCAGAAATAGCAGTTTATGGGGGGATTTTTCCGCTTGTGTTATACAGAAATAAAGAGTAGCCAAGAAGAGGTGCAGAAATGCTTTTGGGGTGTCTGTAAGCAAGAGCTGTAATATTTCACTCTGTAGTGCTGGATTGACTCACCCAGAAACAGAGAGTAAAAGAAGCAGAGCAGCCATTGAGCTCTGAAGAGTTTTAGACCCACTTTTGGGGAGGAGGATGGAGGCAAAAGGGAAGAATATGGGAGAAAAATGGGCATGTTTCTTATTTTACACAGAGTCCAGGGTCGGTCACTAATGTTGAATCTGAAATGCAGGGAAACTCAGAGGCTTTGGGCCCTGGAAGCCATAAGCTTAGAATTAAACCAGGATGTGACTCTGAGACCTTGGAAAGGTGCCCAACTGAGGTGCTGGAAGGGAGAATGGGGATTTGTGGTTTAAAGCAGAGCACGTGTTAAACTAAGGGCAAAGGAAAGCTTTAGGAGTTTTGGCGTTTAAGATATGAAAAAATAAAAGCAGTTCCAGGGTTGATGCCTTGTGCAGGCTGGCCCCAGAGCAGAGGCTGGAGCACGAGCTAAAGAATAAAGCAGGGATTTAATCCAAAGGATCTCCTCCATGGAGGCACCTTGGGCAGCACCAGAGCCTGCCAGGGCTGCACGCCAAGATTTGAACGCAAAATGGCCCAAAATGCACGGCCGGGCACGGGGTTCTGGTCTCGGGATCAGTTTCTGCTCCATTTGAACCTTGCATGTTCATTGTCCCATTCCAGCTTTAGCCCCTGCAAGTCGCACCTGCTTGTTTTTCTCTCTCCAGCCGGTGTTTTGTTGGCTCGCTGGGCTGTGCGGAGATTTGGATTCATTTGTCCTTGGTGCCCAGTGGAGCAGGAATTGTTTGTCTCGCTGCTCTGTGGCACAGAGTTCACCATCCAATAATATGCAGCCCAGACGCACACACTGAAGCAGCACAGAATGTGAAAATAGAAAAGCTGCAAAGCTGAGGCTCAAGGTACAAACAAGAGTTCAGAATGCAGCACTGGTAGGTTTGTGTGTCAGAACATGATTGGCTAAGAAAGCTCACACTGTACATGGGTCATAAAACAAAATATAAAAGAATAAACAAAATATTAAATAAAAACATAAATATCCTTGTTGGCAGTGTTTTATTGCTTATAAATCCTTAAAAGAATCTTATAACTAAGAGTTTAGGACTTCTTGAACATGCAGTGAAGATGTGAGCTTGAACTGCAGCCTTCCTGCCTATGTAGAAGATAAGAAAAAGAACCACATCATCAAAAATAAATAGAAGTCCGTCTCCAATTCCTTCAAAACTCCCGACAATGAGTTTATCACACACTCAGCAGATCTGTTCCACTGCAGGGTGCCTGCAGGTTTCTTCCTCAGACTCTCAACATAGCAAGGGACAGGGAAATGTTCACTAGGAAGAGTTTGGGAGCAGCAGGTATTGAATTATTAAGATCCTACCAAAATACCCTGTTAATTGTCTAATGCACTGTTTGGGGGAGTTCAGCACTTAGTGGTCATCAGAACAGATAAGAATTATTCATTGAAGAATTATATTTCATCAGGAAATTAGGGAATAACTGGATAGAAATGGAGCCCTTTCGCTGGGAAGGAAAACGGGAATATTCCCCACTTGGCTGGGGCTGTAGCAGGGGTGTTTTGATGACAACAGAATTATATTGGCTTGGAGGAAAATGGGAATTTGCTGTGAGTCCTGAGCTAAATAAACTGGGTGTGTGCCAACAGACAAAGAGGGTTTAAGAGGGGTGAAAAAGTTTTATTTTGATGCTTTGCCAAGCTTTAAGGCCCAAAAAGTTTTTTTTTGGGGGGGGGGAAAAAAATTTTTTTAATTTTGTTTGGGAGCATGAACTAAGTGAGATGGAATGTGGTGGGACTTGGAACCAAAATTCCCAGAGAGTGAGTGACACTTCCTAAGGGCTGGAGTGTAGATGCGGTTTGGAGTGTAGAATTCCTTCGCTTCTTCCTTCTTCTTCCTCCCTTACTTTCCTTCGCTTCTTCCTTCCTTCTTCTTCTTCTTCCTTCCTTCCTTTTCCTTCCTTCGCCTTCCTTCCTTCCTTCCTTCCTTCCTTCTTCTTCCTTCCTTCCTTCCTTCCTTCCTTCTTCTTCCTTCTTCCTTCCTTCCTTTCCTTCCTTCCTTCCTTCCTTCCTTCCTTCCCTTCTTCTTCCTTTCCTTCCTTCCTTCTTCTTCCTTCCTTCCTTCCTTCCTTCCTTCCTTCCTTCCTTCCTTCCTTCCTTCCTTCCTTTCCTTCTTCTTGCTTCCTTCCTTCCTTCCTTCTCTTCCTTCCTTCCTTCTTCTTCCTTCCTTCCTTCCTTCCTTCCTTCCTTCCTTCCTTCCTTCCTTCTTTTCCTTCCTTCCTTCCTTCCTTCCTTCCTTCCTTCCTTTCCTTCCGTTCCTTCCTTCTTCTTCCTTCCTTCCTTCCTTCCTTCCTTTCCTTCCTTCTTCCTCTCTTTCCCTGTTTTATCTCACAATCTCTAAAGACAGATGTGCCACATTGCAGTTTTAGCCATGGCTCATAAACTTGTAATAACCCATGATTTTTCCAACATTTAATGTAAATTTTCCATTTATTTATTTACTTCTTCTATTTTATTTCCTTTATTTGTTCTCTAACTCATGTCAGAAGGCTTTCTACAAAGAGTGCTTATAGCTTTTTTAAAATTTAAAATGCTTAATTCTTCCATCATTCTTTCAGTGTTTTAAGCACACACTTCATCCAGTTCTTTACAAAAAATACCTGCAAATGGTGTTAAAAAAAGAAATGTGAACTTGGGGGTTGCGATTCACTGGATCCAGAACAAGATCTCTTCGTTACTTGGCTAACATCTGCATTTGTCAATATCCAGCAAAACCTTATTGGAAATAGGGATTATTTTTTTACAGGGATGGTTACTATACAAGGAAAGCCTAAGCTTAAATTTAGATTACAAAGGATTAGGTCAGAGTTGAGTAAAATATATATAAAAAATAACGACCAAGAGTCTAACTGTGCTCTAATTCCTTCTGCATTTTTCTTGTGGCTGTGAGATGATTTCAGATGAGTTTTTTTGTTCCTGTGTTATCTGATGGATGCTGGCATGGGAGACTTTGGTTGGAGACAAAATGGGGGAGTTTTTTGTGTCCACAGTGCTCCAGGCTCCCTGCTGGGGGCTGGCAGAGGAGATTCCAGGCCAGTTTTGTGGAGCAGCCTGCTGGGAATGCTCATCCATCCCGGCTGGCTGTCACCTCCAGCACAGGGCTGGGGACACAGCTGAGCTGCTCTCCAAAAAACCAAGGTGTTTTCTTCCTCTATTTAATAAAATTAATCACCAAAATTAAAAAAAGAAATCAAGTTTTGGCTTGATTGATCTGTACAAGCTACAACCACATAGTTATTAAAAAGCTTCATTAAGGTTGTGTATTATGGAGATTCCTTTTTTTTTTAATCACAGACAAATTGTTTTGTTTTCAGTCTGTCATGTACTCCAGTCTTTCTGAAGTCTTTTTTAGCTGTGGGATATTAGGTCACCCAGGGAAGGTGCTGTGAGGCTGAACGGTTTTGACTCTTCTGTGTTTGCAGTTTTATGTGTCCTGGTAAAGCTGAGGTGCCTCGTTCTGTTTCTTTTACAGGTTCAAAACTCCATTTGCAGCATCTGCCTATTTCCATCCAGTGGCTCATCCCACCTCATTCAAGAGGGAATCGGTGATCCTGAATGGGGTTTCCTCAGTGGCTGTATGATTGGGCGGTGTGTCGCATGTCTGTGGTTTGAAAAGCCAAGAGTGTCTGCTTAAGGAAGGCAGGAGCCTCCCTTGAAATGGAAAATGACAAAGCCCGTGCCTCCAAATTATATATAATTTTGAAATTAAGGGGCTCTCAGGTAATTGATATGGGCTGGGAATAAACGTTCTCCTTCGTACGGGAAAAATATAAATAAAGGAATGCAGTAATAGCAAAACAGCCACTGACAGAGAGTGAGAATAGGATCCTGACACGCTGGTGGGTCAAGGGTGTTGTAGCAGAGCTTTCAGGGTTAGCAGCAACGGTAGCAAAGAACCCTTCTACAAGATTTTAATCCACCTTTCATCTTCTTACGACTGAATTTATTTTTAATTAATTTCACACTGGGAATCACTGACTGAAGGTAGAAGGTGCTAGTTAAGTGTTTTCATCTTTCTTTTAAAAATTTTCTTTTAAATTATCCATCGATTCCACTGGGGCTCAGCCTCCTGCAGTGCAGCTTGATGCTGCTTGCTTGCAGCAGGGATCCTGCAGCAAGGGGGAGTTTTCCCTCTGCAGCTCCAGGGCTGCTGGAGATGGGCCTGGGTCCCTCTGGCAATTGCAGGGCAGCAGAAAGCTGCTCCTCTGGCAGTGCAGGGGGCAAAGGCTTCTGTGCTGTGCCAGGCTCAGAATTGGGATCCAGTAGGATTGCTTGGCTCCTCCCCTGGGCGCAGCATCTCCCCATGGGATGCTGGAATTGGATCAGCCCTGCAGGGACACTCAGTCTGGCCATGGACAGCAGAGATCTCCTGCAGGGAGGGTTGGCTGTGTGGAGAGAGAAAAGAACAAACTGCCCATAGGACAGCAGAGAACTGCCACCACTCTCTGACAGATGGGAAACAGCAACACAAGCCCCCAGCCAAAGCATATGTGTACCCCAGCTCACCTCACTGTGTGTTTGGGGCTGCCTGGCTCTCACGCCTGTCCCAGTGCTGCTTCCTGAGGGAGCTTCCTTCTCTGCTTTGGCAGGTGTGTGTAGAAACCAGCTTCACTCTTTAAAACTTTCAAATATTTGCTGAAAAGAGCTAAAAGGGATAGATAGACAGCACTGGGGTGTGTGTAGCATTAGTTAGAGGCACACCAAATATAAACAAATTTTTAAAATTTACTTTTTTATTGTATTGTTCAAGATACATATATTTATAAAGATTATACATATATTCAGACATTCTTTTTGTGTATTTGTTTACATGTTTAAGGAATTCTTTAGCTTGGTTCAATTCTTGACTCGTAGAAATTGGGAATTTTTTTGAGGGTTGTGTGTCATCTCTTTTCAACAGTTTTTCTGGTTTTTGGTTTCACTAGTTGATAGTTATCTTGATCAATTTTTCTTTTAATCACACAGATTGCATTAGTTATATTTATAAATAAATTAGAGTTTGTTTTTTATATTATCAGTTATTACAAAAAACAAAGCTTTAGTTATTATTTGACAGTTGCAGCTACTTCTGCAAAAGTTTAAATGTACAAAAATATTTTAATACTAGCCAAAACATCATAATAGATTTATCACATTGTCTATAAATTAAAATATCATCTATAAAATGACTTTTCTGAGAATATATAGACAGTGCCCAGAGCGACTGGCTACAAAAGTGGGCAAACTATATACTGTATGAAAAGCTGTTAAAGTGATTATAAACTGTACTATAGAAAAATAGTGTATGATTAATAATTTGTAAAAGTTAATTTATGATAATGAAAGCAGTCAATTAGTTATTTATAAAGTAGGGATGCAACATTTCCTTCCTAGGCTTGTCTGCTCCTGGCAGACAATTCAAGGTTGATGTGTGGCAGCTCTTGTTTATTTAATATGACTTTGAACAGTGTCCTTTCTTAGGAATCAATGTCACAATGTCAGGACCACATTTTGAAGCACTTTCCATAATAAAAAATAAAAAAAAATTCCAAGGGAATCACCCAGTGTGATTTCTGAGAAAAGGCAGTTAAGTGACCAGAGAAATCTTTTTAATGTCAAGGCACAGCCAGTGTGCCTTTTTGTGGGTAACACACAGAACTGGATGGTGCTGAATTCTGTCTGAGCAAATTCTGAAGAATTTCAGCTGCCCTGCCGTAAGGAGAAGGTCAGACCATTTTCTAATTATATAACTGGTTTTATCCTCTTGAATGAAATGTATTGCTCAGGAAAAGCTGATTTCTGTTTGGAAGGTGCTGCAGATTCTTCCTCAGTGGAGATTCCTGGGCTGTATTTTCACCTCAGTTGTTCTGAGCATCACATCGAGTAGGAAATGTGATGACCCTGGAGAAGTTTTTTCCAGCCCTAAGGACCCCGAAGATTCTGTCTTTGCCTGAGCTTCTGAATCTGGGTGCCTGCTGGAGGCACACTGATGGTTAAGAGAATTTCTAGTGCTTTGACTAGTTAGGCAGCTCTAGCAAAACTCTGAAACTCTTCAGCTGAGGTGAGCTCAGTTTTCTTGTTCTCACATGGGTTTGTCCAGGGAAATTTGAACTTAATTGGAACAGCTGAGAGTGGAGGACTCTGTGCCCTACAGGGACAGGAGAGAGGAGGGGGAAAGAGCCCTGATCTTCTTTTGTCCTTTTCTTCCATCATCCTCAAATGTCCTCGACGATATTTTCAAGCACTGCAGTTTTACTTGTTGTTTGTCTCTCCCATGTGGTGTGGGATGGTGGCAGAGGTTTGAAGACAGAGACACAGCCTGCAGGCTGCACCAAGGGAAATTACAGGCTGGATAGCAGGGAAAAGGTTTTCAAGAAAATGGGTGAGAAGTTCTGAATGGCGCCAGGGAGGTTGGTTGAGTCCGCCATCCCTGGTGGTTTTAACCAAAGCCTGGATGTAGCGACTGAGGCGGCCCAGGGCTCAGGTTGAGCTGTATGGGGCTGGCCTGGCACTCGTGGTCTGAAGGTCTCTCCCAACAGGGATTCTGGGAATTCTTGGTGATCTTCTTAATCTGCTCTGCATACATCCTAAGGAGGTACTGGAGCGGGGGTCGGGCTCTCTCCTCTAGCTGCTGTCCAGGGGAAAAGGGGAAGGATATCGCCCTCGAGATATTAGATGATAGACCTTGGCAATTAGCACATCCTAGATGGGGACAGCGAGTGGAGAGGGGCTGGTTATAATCATATACCTGTGAGGAAGCTTGAGAGGGACTAGTCGTTTAGCCTGGGTATTGCTCAGCCTGGAGAAAAGGAGATCTCAGGGGCCTCTGTCATCTGCTCTGCAATCCAGCTCCTGTAAAGGTGCTCTGGCCTCACCTGGGGTGGGTCTTTCTCAGCACTGACTTGACACAACCAGAGACACAGCTCAGGCGTGCACATATATTATTAATTATTATAGAATATCTTTTCAGATTTTGTGGATAGAGTCCATGTCCCTCTCAGAGTTTAAAAATCAATTTCCCCAGATTTATTAAGAACATCGTCACTCCTTAGATAGGTGAATTTCTCTGATTTAAAAGAACATTCCCCTCAGATTTAAAGAACAGATTGCCCCAGATTTAAGGAACAATTCCCCCAGATTAAAGAACATTTCCCCAATTTAAGGACACAATTCCCCCGATTTGAAAGAACATTTCTCCTCAGACTGCAGGCTGCTCGGGCTGTGTTGGTGTCCCCTGTGGATAAGGCATTGGTTAGGAACTTTCCCAAAAGGGGGCAAAAAAAAGGCAGGGGGGGGGGGGGGGGGGGGGAAAAAAAAACACCAATCTCCCATCGGAGTTCAGCACGGGTTAATCTCTCTGCCAAACCGGGAATCTTTATTTTATGACTCAATTCCCTCTGGGTATGCCAAACCTCCCTCTGCACTGCAAAGCAGGGCCCACTCCGTCACTCCTTTAACAGGAAGGAAAAAATCCACTGATTCTTACACACAAAAAACAAAAAAAAAAAAAATATAGAGAAAGAAGTGCACCTTTTCGCCTTCAGTTCATGGAAATCAGCACCAAGTTGCGTGACATGCGAAAATAGGGAACCTGATTGTTTTGGGCCTCAGGAATGGTGCACGACAGGTGAGAGAAAATCAGGGGAAATGACGCAAGGAGACGCCAAATACAACAGAGAAAATCCTTCAGCAGCCATGTCGTGGAAAATGGTACGGCAGGGAAGAGTCTGGGGAAAATGGCACAGGACCAAATCAGTGCCAAAACTTTCCCAATTCTTTCCAGGGAAGGAACCAGACTCTGGCTGTGCACAAAAATTTCCAAAAGTTCCTGCGTGATCGTGGTTATCAGGCTGAGCTTCTCCAGCACTGGCTGGTTGTCCAAAGCATGCCCATAAATGAAATAAGCACAAAGAAAGTTATGAAATATTATACATTTAAAAACTAAATTAGGCAAAAAAAACCCTATTTTGAACTTAATGTGATTTGATTAAGAGAAACAAACTTTTTACTCTGCTATTTGAGCTGGTCTTTAGCACCAAAGGAAGGGCACAAAATACTGCTATAAAAAACATCCTTAAGCTAAGAAAAGCACAAGCAGCAGCATATTTAATGAACAGCTTTTTTTTGTTTTGAGGTGAAAATCCTTCGAATCACTATAAAAATTAAGAAATGGAAGCTTAAAAGTTAGTTATAAAGTGAATGTAAATATGAGCAATAATAAGACATACATACATTATATACATACATACATACATTACGTTCATACATACATACTTAATATTATATATATTATATATATAGTTATATATATTCCTATATCTAGGAATATGAAGAGCAGGTTCTATTGCTTTTACGTACCAAACTTCTTGGATATATAAGTAAGACATTAATTCGAAGCAAGCTCCTATCCCATCCTACAGTTTCCACAAAATCAAGGATCTGAGTTTTTAAAAGGCCAATTGATGAACTATCATGACCTCAATATCCAAACTGAAAAATATTTCTTGGGCTTATGTAGCTGCAGAAAAGAGTTGAGCTATAGGAGATATGATCATTTGTTTAAAATGCATCTACCTACTGAACATTCAAATGGTTTTATAATTTCCTATTTAAATTTCCAATTTCTGAAGAAGGCACCTTTCCTGCAAGAATATCGTTCCTGCACACCGTGGTATTCTCCAACTCCCCAACCCAAAATTCCTGAGGGATGAGGGTAAGGGGTGTGTAATTTTAAAACTGTTAATGTTTGTGACAAAATACTCATTTTTAGCAGGCTAAAATGTCTGGAGAGTCTCACCATGCTAAAACACAAAGATTATCATGGAACCAATGGAATGGTTTGGGTGGGAAGAGGTCTTAAGCTCATAACAGGCCACTCAGTTTTTTTAAAAATACAGTTTGAATGGGAGTAACGGCTCTCAAGTTGCAGGAATAACTAAACACAGAGTAATAAACATCACAGGACCTGAAAATCAAATTAAAAAATCCCCAGTCCTAACACAGTTTGTCAATCTCAGCTTGTTTGCCCTGAAGTGCCACTCCCATCTCTTCATTACACATGGGTTCCTTAATCAACCATGCATCTGCATATCAGCAGCTTTCTGCTGCCCTGCATTGCCAGAGGGAGCCCAGGCCCATCTCCAGCAGCCCTGGAGCTGCAGAGGAAAACTCCCCCCTTGTGCAGGATCCCTGCTGCAGCAGCAGCACAGCTGGCACTGCAGGAGGGCTGAGCCCCCATGGAATCGATGGATTAAAAAGAAAATTTTTTAAAGAAAACACATAAACACTAAACAGCACCTTCTACTTTCAGTAGTGATTCCCAGGTGAAATTATTAAAAATAAATTCAGTGTAACAGAGATGAAAGTGTTGAACTTGTAGGAAGTTCTTTCTACCTGCAACCCTGAAGCTCTGCTACCAACACCCTGACCCACAGCGTGTCAGGTCCTATTCTCACTCTGTCAGTGTTGTTTTGAATTTCTGCATTCTTATTTTATTTTTTCCCTACTAAAGAACTGTTATTCCTACTCCCATATCTTTACCTGAGAGCCCCTTAATTTCAAAATTATAATAATTTGGAGGGAGGGGGTTTACATTTTCCATTTCAAGGGAGGCTCCTGCCTTCCTTAGCAGACACCTGGCTTTTCAAACCCAGACATGCACACACCCCAATCATCACCCACTGAGGGAAAACCCCATTCAGGGATCAGAATCGTCTTGCAATGAGGTGGGGATGAGCCACTGGATGGAAATGGAGATGGTGAATGTGTTTTGGAACCTGAAAAGCAGAACGAGGCACCTCAGCTTTACCAGGACACATAAAACTGCAAACACAGAASAGTCAAAACCTTCAGCCTCACAGCACCTTCCCTGGGTGACCTTAATATCCCACAGCTAAAAAAGACCTTCAGAAAGACTGGAGTACATGACAGACTGAAAACAAAACAATTTGTCTGTGATTWAAAAAAAAAGGATATTCCATAATACACAACCTTAATGAAGCTTTTTAATAACTATGTGGTTGTAGCTTGAACAGATCAAGCCAAAACTTGATTTTTTTTAAATTTGGTGATTAATTTTATTAAATAGAGGAAGAAAACACCTTGTTTTTTTTGGAGAGCAGCTCAGCTGTGTCCRCAGCCCTGTGCTGGAGGTGACAGCCAGCCGGGATGGATGAGCATTCCCAGCAGGCTGCTCCACAAAACTGCCTGGAATCTCCTCTGCCAGCCCCCAGCAGGGAGCCTGGAGCACTGTGGGACACAAAAACTCCCCCATTTTGTCTCCAACCAAAGTCTCCCATGCCAGCATCCATCAGATAAACACAGGAACAAAAAAACTCATCTGAATCATCTCACAGCCACAAGAAAAATGCAGAAGGAATTAGAGCACAGTTAGACTCTTGGTGTTATTTTTTATATATATTTTACTCAACTCTGACCTAATCCTTTGTAATCTAAATTTAGCTTAGGCTTTCCTTGTATAGTAACCATCCCTGTAAAAAAATAATCCCTATTTCCAATAAGGTTTTGCTGGATATTAGACAAATGCAGATGTAGCCAAGTAACGAAGAGATCGTGTCTGGATCCAGTGAATGCAACCCCCAAGTTCACATTTCTTTTTTTAACACCATTTGCAGGTATTTTTTGTAAAGAACTGGATGAAGTGTGTGCTTAAAACACTGAAAGAATGATGGAAGAATTAAGATTTTAAATTTTAAAAAAAGCTATAGCACTCTTTGTAGAAAGCCTTCCTGACATGAGTTAGAGAACAAATAAAGGAAATAAAATAGAAGAAGTAAATAAATAAATGGAAAATTTACATTAAAATGTTGGAAAATCATGGGTTATTACAGTTTATGAGCCATGGCTAAACTGCAATGTGGCACATCTGTCTTTAGAGATGTGAGATAAAACAGGGAAAGAGAGGAAGAAGGAAGGAAAGGAAGGAAGGAAGGAAGGAAGGAAGGAAGAAGGAAGGAACAAAGGAAGGAAAAGGAAGGAAGGAAGGAAGGAAGGAAGGAAGGAAGGAAGGAAGAAGGAAGGAAGAGAAGGAAGGAAGAGAAGGAAGGAAGGAAGGAAGGAAGGAAGGAAGGAAGGAAGGAAGAGAAGGAAGAAGGAAGAAGAAGGAAGAAGAAGGAAAGGAAAAGGAAGGAAGGAAGGAAGAGAAGGAAGGAAGGGAAGGAAGGAAGGAAGGAAGGAAGAAGGAAGGAAGGAAGGAAGAAGGAAGAAGGAAGGAGGAAGGAAGGAAGGAAGGAAGGAAAGGAAGGAAAGGAAGGAAGGAAGAAGGAAGAAGAAGGAAGGAAGGAAGGAAGGAAGGAAGAAGGAAGGAAGGAAGGAAGGAAGGAAGGAAGGGAAGGAAGGAAAAGGAAGGAAGGAAGAAGAAGAAGAAGGAAGGAAGAAGGAAGGAAGTAAGGGAGGAAGAAGGAAGGAAGGAAGCGAAGGAATTCTACACTCCAAACCCATCTACACTCCAGCCCTTAGGAAGTGTCACTCACTCTCTGGGATTTTGGTTCCAAGTCCCACACATTCCATCTCACTTGGTTCATGCTCACAATATTTCACTGCTTAGCTTGGCAAAGCATCAAAATAAAACTTTTTCACCCCTCTTAACCTCTGCTGTTGGCACACACCKGTTTATTTAGCTCAGGACTCACAGCAAATTCCCATTTTCCCTCCAAGCCAATATAATTCTGTTGTCATCAACACCCCCTGCTACAGCCCCAGCCAACTGGGGAATATTCCCTTTTTCCTCCRAGGGAAAGGGCTCCAGTTTCTATCCAGTTATTCCCCAATTCCTGATGAAATATAATTCTTCAATGAATAATTCTATCTGTTCTGATGACCACTYAGTGCTGAACTCCCCAAACAGTGCATTAGACAATTAACAGGGTATTTTGGTAGGATCTTAATAATTCAATTACCTGTGCTCCCAAACTCTCCTAGTGAACATTCCCTGTCCCTGCTATGTTGGAGGAGTCTGAGGAAGAACCTGCAGGCACCCTGAGTGGAACAGGATCTGCTGAGTGTGTGATAACTCATTGTGGGGAGTTTTGGAAGGAARTGGAGARGGGACTTCTGATTTATTTTTGATGATGTGGTTTCTTTTTCTTATCTTCTACATWGGCAGGAAGGGTGAGTTCAGCTCACATCTTCACTGCATGGTTCASAAGGTCCTAAGACTCTTAGTTYTAAGATCTTTTAAGGAWTTATTAAGCAATAAAACACTGRCAACAAGGATATTTATGTTTTTGATTTAATATTTTGTTTTATTCTTTAATATTTTGTTTTATGGACCCATGTTACAGTGTGAGCTTTCTTAGCCAYTCATGTTCTGACACACAAACCTACAGTGCTGCATTCTGAARTCCTTGTTTACCTTGATYCCTCAGCTTTGAGCTTTTCTATTTTTCACGTTCTGTGCTGCTTTAGTGTGTGGGTCTGGGCTTCATATTAGGGGATGCTGAGCTCTCTGCACAGAGCAGGGAGACAAAACAATTCCTGCTCCAGCTGGGCACCAAGGACAAATGATCCAAATCTCAGCCCAGGAGCACAAACACCGTGGGCTGGAGAGAGAAAAACAAGCAGGGTGGGACTGCAGGGGCTAAAGCTGGAATGGGACAATGAACTGCAAGGTGCAAATGGAGCAGAACTGATCCCAGGGACAGACCCCGTGCCCGGCCGTGCATTTTGGGGCCATTTTGGTTCATCTTGGGTGCAGCCCTGGCTGGGCTCTGGTGCTGCCCAAGGTGCCTCCATGGAGGAGATCCTTTGGATAAATCCCTGCTTTATTCTTTAGCTCTGTCCAGCCTCTGCTCTGGGGCAGCCTGCACAAGGCATCAACCTCTGGAACTGCTTTTATTTTTTCTATATCTTAAACTCCAAAACTCTAAACTTTCCTTTGCTTAGTTTAACGTGTCTCTGCTTTAAACCACAAATCCCCATTCTCCCTTCCAGCACCTCAGTTTGGGAGCCTTTTCCAAGGTCTCAGATCACATCCTGGGTTTAATTCTAAGCTTTGGCTTCCAGGCCCAAAGCTCTGAGAGTCCCCTGCATTTCAGATTCCAACATTAGGGACTGACCTGGACTCTGTAAAATAAGAAAATGCCCAWTTTTCTCCCATATTCTTCCCTTTTCCTTCCATCCTCCTCCCCAAAAGTGGTCTAAAACTCTTCAGAGTCAATGGCTTCTCTGCTRCTTTTACTCTCTGGTTTCTGGTGAGTCAATCAACACTAAGAGTGAAATATTTTACAACTCTTCTTGCAGACACCCCAAAAAGGCATTTCTGCACCTCTTCTTGGCTACTCTTATTTCTGTATAAAACACAAGGGGAAAAATCCCCATAAACTGCTATTTCTGCAACCCATAGATGAGAAAAAGCTTTTTTCCAGTAAAAGCAAGCCAAGATTTTAGTTCCTAATTAAAATATGATTGATTTCTTCTAATTTATTGMTTTTTACCTATCAGGAAGCCACTATCAGGATTATTTCAACAAAAAAGTATTTGTTTTTTGTGAAAAGATTTAAGTTCTGCAATTTCTAGTTTTAATAATTRGTACTAATTAAGTAAGCTGTAGCAACAAGAAATTATAGTTTATCCATCTCAAACATGAAATCAAACAACAACAAAAAAACCCAAATAACTAAAAACAACAACAAGAAGAAATGAAATAAAAATTACTGATAGCAGGAAAAATTGGAAATGTGTGAGGAAAATACTGGAAGAAAGGAAATAAAAATTACTGATAGCAGGAAAAATTGGAAATGTGTGAGGAAAACACTGGGAACAGAAATAAATGTAATACGAACAGGAAACTTCTTTTTTATTGTCCCCAAGKAGCTAATTTGCAAACTTTTCAAACTTTAATTTGCAAACTTTGTCTAGAATAGAAATTAAAAACCAAATTTGTCCCATCCCCATGGAAGTGTTCAAGGCCAGGCTGGAGCAGCCTGGGACAGTGGGAGGTGTCCCTGCCCATGGCAGGGGTGGCACTGGATGGGCTTTAAGGTCCCTTCCAACCCAAAGCATTCTGTAATTTAACAATTCTGTCATTTTATGATTCTAAGCCCAAACTGAGTGGCAGCACAATGCTGATATAAAGACAGAAATATTAAGATCAGAACAAGCCAGGCAAACCAGCAGCAGTCCCAGCACTGCCCTGAATTTCCAACACCTCCACACTCAAAGCTCTCTGGCTCTTCCCTCCCACAAGAAAAACCCAAATATCCACTCACAGCTGCTCCTCAAAACCTTGGCAGGAGGTGATGGTTCTGTTTTTCCAACAGATGGATTCTCCAGCATTCCACAAGCATCACTCCTTGCTAACCTGCCATGCTCTGCTGGCTCTGAATGGATCCCATGAACTCCTCATGCCATCAGCCACCACAGCAGAGCTGAAATGTGCACTCAAGCAGGTGGCCACCAGCAACTCCTTTTATCTCCCACATCTGGCACCACTCTCCATACAGAGTTTATACATTATCTGTTGCTAATAAATCATAAAATCATAGAATCATGGAATGGTTTGGGTTGGAAGGGGCCTTCAAGATCATCTGAAGTTTTTCTATTGACACTTAACAGATGCAATAMAGTGAGTATTTTTAAATCCAAAAAGTGCAAGGTAATATGTTGTGAACTGCATTTTTAAAAGCAGGCAATATAAGTAATGTTTGGGATTCAGATTAGGTATTTAAATATTATTGTAACTGTAGGAAAGACTGAAAGGATGATTAAAAATAAACCAGCAGAGCACYGCATCAGCATTTGCAGATTCAGTTATGARCACAAGCAAAGTTATTATTTAGTGWKAACAAAATAAAGGTGCTCCCCTTCCCTCTCACTCCCCAGTTCCCAATTAAAACAAAACACCATGTGCTTAACTGGAATTCTTACCAGTCTTTAACTTCAGAAAAATCAGAAAAACCCAACCTCAACACTGAGATAACTATATTTCAGTTGACAATCTGCCAATGGATATGGGGATTCTTGGGCTTGTGATCATTAATTGTTTGATAAGTGCTTTAACAATGATTGTTTCCCAATTAATGCTGCAATCTCCCTACATCCCATTTATTTTCCATTAAGKTTGGAGTATTTGCTTAAGAATAACCAGTAAAAATTTGTTTTCCCTTGAATTTTTATTTCCTTCTTCCTGTATCAGCTCCATCTCCCTCCTTTTCTTCTTGTCCAGTTCTCCCTCTTCATCTTCCTCAGTGGATGGGCAGCCTGATGATCCATTTGAATAAAAATCCAATTAAAAATGTCCATGGGACACGTCATAGCTGCATCCCACAACTCCTTAATGCAATGAGCCACGAGAGCTCTGTAAAATAAGAAAATGCCCATTTTTGTTTGCAAAAAATCCTGTAAAACCCTTAAGGGTTTTTTCTTTTTTTGATGTAAGATAATATCATCAGTAAAAAAAAAAAAAAGTGTAAAAATAGTGTCAGTTCAAGTTTACAAAAAAACTCTGGACGTTCATCTACGTTTAAGAGTTCAGCAAAAAGAACAATGCCAGTAAATTTCTGGAGAGCAACATGAGGTACAGGATTTTATAGCAATCCTGGGGATCACAAAGCTGCAGTGGGGGAACCTCACTTTTTTTTACACACCATTCTCCAGGCTGTGACATTTCAGGCTCAATGATATGAGGTGTGATAAATGCAGGACCTCGTTTGAATACAAACAGATTCTTAAAATATTTTAACTAGGACTATAAGCAAAAATAAATTAGGCCAGTGGGATTTAGGGCAAGAATTCAGATTCTGTGGGATTTTCTATGTTTACTGRTTAAGTTAGAAATTACACAAGATTTCAAAGCTTTGGGCTTTGGAAACAAGCACTTGAAATTAATTCTAAAATTAAATCACTCTCTTCTGACTGGCAGCATAAGAATAAACAAAAATCAGTGTATTTATTCTTAACCTCACCAGAACAGGTGCTGTGTGAACTTCCCCAGGCAGCCATGCTTTGCTTCCCAGCTCCTACTTTGKTTCCATAGGTAATCCACCTTCTTTTTCTTAATTTTTCCTTTTTTTTCCTTACAAAAGGAAAGAGATGGAGATGTGCAAAATGGAAAACRGTGATCAAACTTTGAGATTCTAATAAATTTACTCCTGCTCTTTTCACTGAAATCTCCAGAGAATCATTCTGCCTTTGTGGTTGTAGTTCAGCCTTTGGATCTTTCATGGAATCCAAGAATGGCTTGGGGTAGAAGGAACCTCAGAGCCCACCCAGTGCCACCCCTGCCATGGCAGGGACACCTCCCACTGTGCCAGGCTGCTCCCAGCCCCAGTGTCCAACCTGGCCTTGGGCACTGCCAGGGATCCAGGGGCAGCCCCAGCTGCTCTGGGAATTCCATCCCAGCTTCTTTCCACCCTCACAGGGAACAATTCCTAATTCCCAAGARCCCACCTAACCCTGCCCTCCTTCAGTTGAAGGCCATTCCCCCTTGTCCTGTCCCTCCATCCCTTGTGAAATGTCCCTGTCCATCATATGGGCAGCAATCTATTYATCAAACCCATTATCAAATCACTTGGATGCCTCAGTGTTATTCTGTTTTATCTGAATGCAACARTGGCAATACATTCCTTTATTAGTCTGATGATTAGAACAATTCTAATGAAGACGTTTGGGGGGAAGAACAAATCCAGGATTTTTCCAAGGTTCAGGCTACTCCATGAGGTTACTTAGGGAGTGAGGAKGTTGATTCCTCTGATCCCATTATTAGTGGGCAGGCCCTGGCACAGGGTGCCCAGAGCAGCTGGGGCTGCCCCTGGATCCCTGGCAGTGCCCAAGGCCAGGCTGGACACTGGGGCTGGAGCAGCCTGGCACAGTGGGAGGTGTCCCTGCCACGGCAGGGGTGGCACTGGGTGGGCTTTAGGGTCCCTTTCCAATGCAAAACCACCCATGACTCCATGATTAATAACATACCTGGTTTTTCTATGCCATACCCTCCCCTTTTTAAGTCCATGCACTGTCCTAGATCGATTTATGACTGGGTTTGAGGTTTTAAAGTTATTTTTAGAAGCACATGACTTCATTTAAGACTATATTCTGATCTGAGTTCATGTGAAAAGGCAAAGTTGGCTATTTGAAGGAGACAATGATATCTTTTTCAATAAAGTACAAATATTAATCCCTGAGTACTTCTGGGCAGCTTAAGCTTAGGCAGCATTTCCTTTTCCAAAATAAAAGTTACGATTCAAGAGCAAAATTGACAGCCATGGAATTTGCAAACCAACAGCAATAATATACACATAATATGTTGCATTTAATATTACTTATAACAAGATATCATATGTATTATGGCATATTGTATTCAGCTACATGGATCATATGCTTCAAGCTAATCCTCCTCTTCAAAAAGCTGCAATGATTTGAAACATCAGCATTCATTTTTTTCACTTTATTACCAAATTCCTGGTTTCAAATGCAGGCATGAAAACAGCACCGTGTAAAACAAACCAGCAAAATGTGACTGAAACCCTGCCATGACCATTCCATCACTCTTGTTTTAGCTGTGCAGGGTTTGGCCTGCCAGGGTTTCCCTCAGATTTAAGGAACGATTCCCCTAAGATTTAAGGAATTATTCCTCTCAGATTTAATAAATGATTCCCCTCAGATTTAAAGAACAATTCCCCTCAGATTTAAGGAATTATTCTGCTCAGATTAAAGGAATGATTCCCCTCAGACTGAAGGAATGATTCCCCTCGGATTTAAAGAACAATTCCCCTCAGATTTAGGAATTATTCCCCTTAAATTTAAGGAACAATTCCCCTCCGATTTAAAAATAATTCCCCTCACATTTAAGGAGCAATTTCCCTCAGTTTAAAAAAATATTCTCTTCACATTTAAGGAATGATTCCACTCAAATTTAAGGAACGATTCCCTTTAGATTTAAAGAACAATTCCCCTCTGATTTAAGGAATGATTTCACTCAAATTTAAGGAATCATTTCCCTCTGATTTAAGGAACGATTCCCTTCAAATTCAAGAAATTATTCCTCTCAGATCTTTAAAGATTGATTCCCCTCACATTTAAGAAATTATCCCCCTCAGATTTCAAGAACAATTCCGCTCAGATTTAAGGAATGTTTCCCGTTAGACTTAAGGAACAATTCCTCTCAGATTTAAGGATCAATTCCTCTCAGATCTAAAGAACACTTCCCCCCAGATTTAAAGAAAGATTCCCCTTAAATTTAAGGAACAATTCCTCTCAGATTTAAGGAGGAATTTCCCTTCAGATTCCAAGTAACGATTCCCCTCAGATTTAAGAACAATTCCCGCCAGATTTAAAAAACAATTCCTGTCAGATTTAAAGAACTATTCCCCCCAGATTTAAAGAGCAATTCCCCCAGATTTAAAGACCATTTCCCCTCAGATTTAAGGAAKAATTCCCATCAGATTTAAAGAAAGATTCCCCTTAAATTTAAGGAACAATTCCTCTCAGATTTAAGGATCAATTCCTCTCAGATCTAAAGAACACTTCCCCCCAGATTTAAAGAAAGATTCCCTTTAAATTTAAGGAASAATTCCCCTCAGATTCCAAGGAATGAGTCCCCTCAGATTTAAGAACAATTSCCCCCAGATTTCAAGAACAATTCCCCTCAGATTTGAAGAACCATTCCCCTCAGATTTAAAAATCAATTTCCCCCAGATTTAAAGAACATCTCCCCTCAGATTTAAGGAATGTTTCGCCTCTGATTTAAAGAACATTCCCCTCAGATTTAAAGAACAATTGCCCCAGATTTAAGGAACAATTCCCCCAGATTTAAAGAACATTTCCCCCCAGATTTAAGGAACAATTCCCCCGATTTAAAGAACATTTCTCCTCAGACTGCAGGCTGCTCGGGCTGTGTTGGTGTCCCTGTGATAATGGGCATTGTTCAGGAACTTCCAGCAGCAGGGAAACCCAATCTCCCATCGGAGTTCAGCACGGGTTAATTGCTCTGCCAAACGGGAATCTTTATTTTATGACTCAATTCCCTCTGGGAATGCCAAACCTCCCTCTGCACTGCAAGCAGGGGGCCCACTCCGTCACTCCTTTAACAGGAAGAAAATCCACTGATCTTACACAACAAAAAAAAAAAAAAAAAAAAGAAAGAAAGAAGTGCACATTTCGCCTTCAGTTCCATGGAAAATCAGGCACACAAGGTGCGTGACAGGAAAATAGGGACCTGATTGTTTGGTGCCCTCAGGAATGGTGCACGACAGGTGGAGAGAAAATCAGGGGAAAATGACGCAAAGGAGACGCCAAATACCAACAGAGAAATCCTTCAGCAAGCATGTCATGGAAAATGGTACGGCAGGGAAGAGTCTGGGAATGGCWCAGGACCAAATCAGTGCCAAAAACTTCCCAATTCTTCCAGGGAAGGAACAGACTCTTGGCTGTGCCACAAAAATTCCAAAATTCCTGRGTGATCTTTGGTTATCAGGCTGAGCTTCCTCCAGCACTGGCTGGTGCAAAGCACTGCCCATAAATGAATCGCACAATAAAGTATGAAATATTATACATTTAAAACTAAATTAGCAAAAAAACCCTACTGTTGAACTTAATTTGATTTGATTTAAGAGAAACAAACTTTACTCTGCGATTTGAGCTGGTCTTTAGCACCAAAGGAAGGCACAAAATACTGCCTATAAAAAACATCCTTAAGGAAGAAAAGCACAGCAGCAGCTATTTAATGCACCAGCTTTTTTTGTTTTGAGGTTAAAAATCCTTCAATCACATAAATTAAGAAATGGAAGCTTAAAAGTTAGTTATAAAAGTGATGTAAATAATGAAGCAATATAATAGACATACATACATACATACATACATATATATATATATATATATATATATATATATATTCCTATATCTAGGAATATGAAGAGCAGGTCTATTGCTCTTAGTACCAAACTTTGGATTATAAGTAAGACATTAATCAAGCAAAGCACTCCTATCCCATCCTACAGTTTCACAAAATCAAGGGATCTGAGTTTTTAAAGGCAATATATGAACTATCATGACCTCAATATCCAAACTGACAAAATATTTTTGGGTTATGTAGCTGCAGAAAAGATTGAGTATAGGAGATATACAGTGTTAAAATGCATCTAACCTACTGAACAMCACATGGTTTTATAATTTCCTATTTAAATTTCCTGTTTCCTGAGAGAAAGGCACCTTTCCTGCAAGGAAGAATCCTTCCTGCACACCGTGGTATTCTCCAACTCCCCAACCAAAATTCCTGAGGGATGAGGGTGAAGGGGGTTAATTTATAAAACTGTTAATGTTTGTGACAAAATACTCATTTTTAGCAGGCTAAAAATGTACTGGGAGAGTCTCACCATGCTAAAACACAAAGATTATCATGGAACCATGGAATGGTTTGGGTGGGAAGAGGTCTTAAAGCTCATAACAGRCACTCAGTTTTTTAAAAATACAGTTTGAATGGAGAGTAAGGGGCATCATCAAGGTGCAAGGAATAACTAAACACAGAGTAAAACATCACAAGGACRTGAAAATCAAATTAAAAATCCCCCAGTCCCTAACACAGTTTGTCAATCTCAGCTTGTTTGCCCCTGAAGTGCCACTCCCATCTCCTTCAATTACACACTGGTTTTCCTTAACTCAGACCTGCATCTGCATCATCCATATTTCAACCCAACTAAACCAAGAGTTTTCAAATAAAATAAGTCTTCATGCCCACTTCCCAAAATTAGAGCTGCAGTTCAGCTTTTCAAAATTCAGCAGTATTAATCTAGAAAAGTAAAAGGACACCAGTGATAGAAAGGACTTTCTTCTGCAAAGCTTGTAGCTGTTTGGAAATTGTTTATTCTCAACTGACATTTTATTTAAATATCCTATTCAGCAGTTATGAAAGGAACCTCAGCCCACATTTCACTTCCACTAAAATTCACCACTTTTGTGTCAAACTTTCCCRAACAATGGCACTTTGTGCTTCTTAAATATTGGGGAAAAGGGATCCACGATGGCGTGTCTTACAGAATATATCCCATGCTGGCTTAGTCATGTGTAAATCATATTTTCTGCCAACTAAAACATTGAAACAGGATCTAAGATAAAGAACAAAACTGAAATTTCTATCTCATTAATTTAATTTTAGTGAAATACTCGTGAAACCATTCCAGCCAATTAGAGTGTGTGGAAATATTAGAAATAGAAATATTTCTTTGTTAATCTCAACCCTTATGAGTGTAATAAGTGTATAATGTATATATACARTATATATATATATARACACACATTTTAAGTCTATAATGTAACACTTGTATCACTACACCAGATGCAGCCTCAAAAACAATGGTTTCATTTTAAAACCTGCACTCCCAGGGATGCTCTGAGGAGCCACAGAAYGTGGAACTGTTTCTGGCAGGGTGAACCTGCTCAGGTGGCATTAGGATAAACATCTGGGAAGAAAAGGTTTCTGAAACTCACAGAAAGAATTTCCAACTAGAGAAAAAAACCAATGCTTGGGGAGGATTTGAAATTTCAGTTTGAGAAATAAAAGCTGCAGTGCTTTAAAAAATAGCCTGAAAGGACTTTCAACATGAAATCACAGAATGAATATTGATCATTTAAAACAACATATGACATTTTTAGGAATTTTTATTTGACAACTAGGCCAATGCCATTAAATTTTGGGTACCTACAGGTGAATTCTCACTGCTGTGAGCTCAAGACACACAAATACAGGCCAGGGACAGTACAGTGAGCACCAAACTCCCCAACCACCATCTGGAGAGCTAATGAACAATCAAGGGATCCCAAATTAAACAACACAACTTTCCCTTAGAATCTTTAGGACAACACTGTCAAGTCCAATCTATTCCCTCAGCCTCCAGAATCAATTTTTCAAACTTTATGACAGGTCTAATAGTTCCCACCTGTTCCTCCTGCCTGACTTTTGACTGGCACGTTCCCAGCCAGGGTGGAAATGCAGACAAAGGCCCCTATTAGGCTCCGGCTGTTTCTCCACTGTGAGCTTGCTCAGCCATTAAATTAATTCCAGCCCCCTTTCCCCCCTTCCATCTCTTCATTTTTTGGGGGGTTATGGAAATTTTTCTGAGTCCATCTTCACCACTGGATGCCAAACTTTCATCTCCCTTTTACAAATTGGGTCTCTCAAATTTTACCAATAAAAATATACAGACCTTCAAGAATTTAATGATTGGGATTTGTCATAAATTGTTGAATTAGTAAATTATCCAAAAAATTCAGCATTTAATTTCTGTCGCTTCGCATTTTCTCATACCTCTCCCACCAACTGGATGCCAAACTTTCATCTCCCTTTTCCAAATTCGGTCTCCCAAATTTGTCTCAAATTTTACCAATTTTGTGGTTAAAAATATACAACATCTTAAGACCTTAATGAATAGGATTTGTTGTAGTAAGATTATCCAAAAAATTCAGCATTTAACTTCTGCCACTTCGCATTTTCTCAATACCTCTCCCTCAATTGGATGCCAAACTTTTATTCTCCAAATTTTCCAATTTGTCTCAAATTTTACCAAGTTTTTTGAGTTAAAATATACAAACACTCCAAGAACTTAATGAATGCATTGTTTGTAAATTGTTTAATTAGTATATATAAAAAAAATTCGCATTTAACTTCTGCCGCTTTGGATTTTCTCATACCTGGATGCCAAACTTTTATTTCCCTTTGCAAATTAGGGTCTCCCAAATTTTACCAAGTTTTGTTTGTTTAAAATATACAGAAACTAGAACTTAATGAATGAGATTTTGTATAAGTTGTTGAATTAGTAGATTATCCAAAAAATTCAGAATTTAACTTTTGTCACTTAAGATT
>NDFG01000043.1:847254-858324 GCA_002167245.1 Sporophila hypoxantha
TAAAAAGTGATGTAAATAATGAAAGCAATATAATTAGACATACATACATTACTACATACATTACATACATATATATATATATATATATATATATATATATATATTCCTATATCTAGGAATATGAAGAGCAGGTCTATTGCTCTTAGTACCAAACTTGGATTATAAGTAAGACATTAATCAAGCAAAGCACTCCTATCCCATCCTACGTTTCACAAAATCAAGGATCTGAGTTTTTAAAAGGCAATATATGAACTATCATGACCTCAATATCCAAACTGACAAAATATTTTTGGGTTATGTAGCTGCAGAAAAGATTGAGTATAGGAGATATATCAGTGTTAAAATGCATCTAACCTACTGAACAACACATGGTTTTATAATTTCCTATTTAAATTTCCTTTCCTGAGAGAAAGGCACCTTTCCTGCAAGGAAGAATCCTTCCTGCACACCGTGTATTCCCAACTCCCCAACCAAAATTCCTGAGGGATGAGGTGAAGGGGTTAATTTATAAAACTGTTAATGTTTGTGACAAAATACTATTTTTAGCAGGCTAAAAATGTACTGGAGAGTCTCACCATGCTAAAACACAAAGATTATCATGGAACCATGGAATGTTTGGGTGGGAAAGAGGTCTTAAAGCTCATAACAGCACTCAGTTTTTTAAAAATACAGTTTGAATGGAGAGTAAGGGGCATCATCAAGGTGCAAGGAATAACTAAACACAGAGTAAAACATCACAAGGACTTGAAAATCAAATTAAAAATCCCCCAGTCCCTAACACAGTTTGTCAATCTCAGCTTGTTTGCCCCTGAAGTGCCACTCCCATCTCCTTCAATTACACACTGGTTTTCCTAACTCAGACCTGCATCTGCATCATCCATATTTCAACCCAACTAAACCAAGAGTTTTCAAATAAAATAAGTCTTCATGCCCACTTCCCAAAATTAGAGCTGCAGTTCAGCTTTTCAAAATTCAGCAGTATTAATCTAGAAAAGTAAAAGGACACCAGTGATAGAAAGGACTTTCTTCTGCAAAGCTTGTAGCTGTTTGGAAATTGTTTATTCTCAACTGACATTTTATTTAAATATCCTATTCAGCAGTTATGAAAGGAACCTCAGCCCACATTTCACTTCCACTAAAATTCACCACTTTTGTGTCAAACTTTCCCTAACAATGGGCACTTTGTGCTTCTTAAATATTGGGGAAAAGGGATCCACGATGGCGTGTCTTACAGAATATTATCCCATGCTGGCTTAGTCATGTGTAAATCATATTTTCTGCCAACTAAAACATTGAAACAGGATCTAAGGATAAAGAAACAAAACTGAAATTTCTATCTCATTAATTTAATTAGTGAAATACTCGTGAAACCATTCCAGCCAATTAGAGTGTGTGGAGAATATTAAGAAATAGAAATATTTCTTTGTTAATCTCAACCCTTATGAGTGTAATAAGTGTATTAATGTATATATAACATTATATATATATATACACACATTTTAAGTCTATAATGTAACACTTGTATCACTACACCAGATGCAGCCTCAAAAACAATGGTTTCATTTTAAAAACCTGCACTCCAGGGATGCTCTGAGGAGCCACAGAAAGTGGGAACTGTTTCTGGCAGGGTGAACCTGCTCAGGTGGCATTAGGATAAACATCTGGGAAGAAAGGTTTCTGAAAACTCACAGAAAGAATTTTCCAACTAGAGAAAAAAAAACAGGTTTGGGAGGATTGTGAAAATTTCAGTTTGAGAAAATAAAAGCTGCAGTGCTTTAAAAAATAGCCTGAAAGGACTTTCAACATGAAATCACAGAATGATAATTGATCATTTAAAACAACATATGACATTTTAGGAATTTTTATTTGGCAACTAGGCCAATGCCATTAAATTTTGGGTACCTTACAGGTGAATTCCCACTGCTGTGACTCAAGACACACAAATACAGGCCAGGGACAGTACAGTGAGCACCAAACTCCCCAACCACCATCTGGAGAGCTAATGAACAATCAAGGGATCCCAAATTAAACAACACAACTTTCCCTTAGAATCTTCTAGGACAACACTGTCAAGTCCAATCTATTCCCTCCAGCCTCCAGAATCAATTTTTCAAACTTTATGGACAGGTCTAATAGTTCCACCCTGTTCCTCCTGCCTGACCTTTGACTGCACGTTCCCAAGCCAGGGTGGAAATGCAGACAAAGGCCCCTATTAGGCTCCGCTGTTTCTCCACTGTGAGCTTGCTCAGCCATTAAATTAATTCCAGCCCCCTTTCCCCCCTTCCATCTCTTCATTTTTTGGGGGGTTATGGAAATTTGGGAGGTGGAAAAGGCAGATGGAAGTTTTGCATCCAGTTGGTGGGAGAGGTATGAGAAAATGCAAAGCGACAGAAGTTAAAGCTGAATTTTTTTGGATAATTTACTAATTAAACAATTACAACAAATTCCTATTCATTAAGTTCTTGAGGTGTCTGTATATTTTTAACCAAAAAAACTTGGTAAAATTTGAGACAAATTTGGAGAGCCTAATTTGGAAAGGGAAATAAAATTTGGCATCCATTGGTGGGAGAGGTATGAGAAAATCAAAGCACAGAAGTTTAATGCTGAATTTTTGGATAATTTACTAATTAACAATTTATAACAAATCCCATTCATTAAGTCCTTGGGTTGTGTGTATATTTTTTTTCGGTAAAATTTGAGCAGACCCAAATTTGGAAAAGGGAGATAAAGTTTGGCATCCAGTTTGGGAGAAGGTATGAGAAAATCTTAAGTGACAAAAGTTAAATTCTGAATTTTTTGGATAATCTACTAATTCAAACTTATAACAAATCTCATTCATTAAGTTCTTGAGGTTCTGTGTATATTTTTTCCAACAAACTTGGTAAAATTTGGGAAACCCAATTTGGAAAGGGAGAAATAAAAGTTTGGCATCCAGTATGAGGAAAATCCAAAGGACAGAAGTTAAATGCTGAATTTTTTTTATATCTACTAATTAAACAATTTACAACAAATCTATTCATTAAGTTCTTGGGTGTTTGTATATTTAACACAAAACTTGGTAAAATTTGAGACAAATCTGGAAATGGAAATAAAAGTTTGGCATCCAATTGTGGAGAGGATGAGAAAATCAAGTGGCAGAAGTTAAATGCTGAATTTTTTTGGATAATCTACTACAACAAATCCATTCATTAAGGTCTTAGATGTCTGTATATTTTTAACCAACAAAACTTTGGTAAATTTGAGACAAATTTGGGAGACCGAATTTGGAAAAGGGAGATGAAAGTTTGGCATTCCAGTTGGTGGGAGAGGTATGAGAAATGCGAAGCGACAGAAATTAAATGCTGAATTTTTTGGATAATTTTACTAATCTCAACAATTATTGACACAAATCCCATTCATTAATTCTTGAGGTGTCTGTATATTTTTATTGGTAAAATTTGAGAGACCAAATTTGTAAAAGGAGATGAAATGTTTGCATCCAGTTGGTGAGAGAGGTAGTGAGAAAATCTTAAGTGACAAAAGTTAAATTCTGAATTTTTTGGATAATCTACTAATTCAACAACTTATAACAAATCTCATTCATTAAGTTCTTGAGGTGTCTGTATATTTTTAACCCAACAAAACTTGGTAACATTTGGGAGACCCTAATTTGGAGAAGGGAAATAAAAGTTTGGCATCCAATTGGTGGGAGAGGTACGAGAAAATGCGAAGCGACAAGTTAAATGCTGAATTTTTTGGATAATGTACTAATTAAACAATTTACAACAAATCCTATTCATTAAGTTCTTGGGGTGTCTGTATATTTGTAATCATCAAAACTTGGTAAAATTTGAGACAAATTTGGAAAAGGGAAATAAAAGTTTGGCATCCAGCTGGTGGGAGAGGGATGAGAAAATCCAAAACAGCAGAAATTAAATGTTGACTTTTTTGGATAATCTACTACAACAAATCCCATTCATTAAGTTCTTAAGATATCTGTATATTTTTAACCAACAAAACTTGGTAAAATTTGAGACAAATTTGGGAGACCCTAATTTGGAAAAGGGAGATGAAAGTTTGGCATCCAGTTGGTGGGAGAGGTATGAGAAAATACAAGCTGACAGAAGTTAAATGCTGAATTTTGTGGATAATGTACTAATCAAACAATTTACAACAAATTTACAACTAATTCAACAACTTACAACAAATCCCATTCATTAAGTTCTTGAGGTGTCTGTATATTTTAAACCATCAAAACTTGGTAACATTTGAGAGACCCTAATTTGAAAAAGGGAAATAAAAGTTTGGCATCRAGTTGGTGGGAGAGGTATGAGAAAATCCAAAGTGACAGAAGTTAAATGCTGAATTTTTTMGATAATGTACTAATCAAACAATTTARAACAAATGCTATTCATTAAGTTCTTGAGGTGTGTGTATATTTTTAACTATCAAAACTTGGTAAAACTTGAGACAAATTTGGGAGACCCTAACAGAGCATGCAATGCCTGATTAGATAAAGTGCTGCAATATTTTTCTGGGAATCCTGAAGGATCAATAAGTAACTAATTTTTCTTCAAGCAAAGAGAATTATTTTTCCTGAAATGTATTTTCCTTTCATTCAGAACTGGCAATTAGACACAAGCACCACACACATATCCTAACAAACTTATACTGGTTTCTTTGGAAGCACCTTAAAAACCTGACAACTTTTTCCCTCAATAAAAATTACCTGATTTTTGCATCAATTTCTGGGGATTTATGAAATATTATCATTTAAATCTCAGGGTTCTTCACTGAACTGCAAATCACAAGGATTACARTATTCCATTACCCATGACAACTCAGTATTTACAGCATCAACCATAATACTTAAGACAATTATTTTAACTTAATAGAAGCATTTTTGGAAGATAAATTTAAGAGAGATTATTAATAAATTAGTAATTCAAATTAGGATCTGCCTAGGACCATCTTCCTAGCATAAGATATGTAACTTGTACTTTACAACTTACCTGAAAATTAACTATTTAAGCCTCAGATATGTAGAGTCAGGATTTGCAGCTCACAACTTCCCTGAAACTTAACTATTTAAGCCTCATCATGATGGGGGAAATCTTGAAGACCTACATCTGTGAGCACTTCATTGTATTTGGATTATTTAATATAAAAAAKCAACTTTTAAACATATCTGAAAAATCAAGACCACTTCTCTCATCTCCCTTGCCTTGATAATTAATCATTCATAAATTCTATTTAGCTTGATCCAAATCAAATCCCAAAACTCTGAATTAAATGCATCATTTTACTGAGATGTTGGAYCAAAGCTACTGAGAACCAAAACAAACTGAGGGAAGAAACCTCTTGATTTATTCAATTATCACCAATTTCTTCACAGTCCRCCTTCCAACCCTGTGGGCTGAACATGCTGTGAGCTCTAAAAATGAAGAAGCAAATGCTACAAATAACTGAATTTCTATAAAATAACTCTCCYTGGCCTCTTATCAAACTGGCAAGTCTCTATCTCTGCAAAATCAGCTGCAGGATTAAATCTGGAGGAGAGGATTGGCAAAGTTAGACAGCAACTTTTTGTTTAATGTGTGGATGTTTGAACACACAAGGAATGGTTTGGAATTGAAATTTGTGTTTGTCCATAAATTGCAATTTAGGCTCTCAGGCTGAGGACTGAAGCCATTATTGCTGGTTAACTCACCAGTGACAACAACACTCAAGACAATTTAATTTAGATTAAAGAAAAAAATTCCCAAACAAAATTCCTGAGATTGTTTTTCACCTGTAAAATTCATCTGCAATTTCTGCAGGTAAATTAACCCTGATATTCAAAACTAGCTGCCACAAGAATTTACAGCTGCAGGCTTGSAGTTTCTGTCCTGAAGAGCAACAACTTCCCCAAGACAGATTTTTTTCCACCAAATTTCCACTAAACACGACAGTACAGCCTTTGTACACAGACTCCAGGCTGAGATTTAGTAACTGTGATTTTCCTATCACTTAATCCCATTTAAACTCTAATGAAGAACCTTCTCTGAGGTATCCCACAGCTCATTCACAAGGGTCATCTGTGTGATGATGAAAGAACCTCTAGCAGAGCCCTAATCCATGTTTTAAAAACACAAACCAGGCACTAAAGAGCATTTTAGGGAAACATTCAGCAAAAGAAATGAGAGAAAACAGGAAGGTTAAAATTAGAGGCACAACCTGCTTGTATCAGCCCTCTCAAGTAAAAGGCTGAGATAATAATTTGCACTAGAGAATGTATTTWATCTCCTAAATATGAATATTTATTAAATCAAAATTTCTTACGGTGATGTTCAGAGGAATAAAGATTAAACTCCACAACAAGCAAAAAGTTGAGTCCCCACTCAGCTTCCCCACCCTTTATGTGCTCAGTATTTTATTATATTACCAATTTGTATTTCAACATCAAAGTTCTCCACTCCATGTCCAGTTTCCAGGACTTCCCCACCCTTTAAGCTCAGTATTTTATACTATATTCTAATACCCCATGAAGATAAAGTTTCTCCACTTCATGGTCAGTTTCCAGCTTTCCCCATTCCTTCTATGGCTCAGTATTTATATTATTATCAATGTCGTATTCTGTGAACATAAATTGCTTACTTCATGTTCCAGTTTCCAGCTTTCCCCACCTTGATGCTCAGTATTTTATACATTATCAATAAATACCCCGTGAAGATAAATTCTTTTACTTCATGTCCAGTTTCCAGTTTTCCTCACCCTTTTATAGCTCAGTAGTTTATACATTATCATTAATACCCCATGCAAGATAAAGTTTCTTAACTTCATGTCCAACAGCTTTTCCCACACTTTAAGCTCAGTATTTTATATTATTATCAATTCTATATTCTGAGCATAAAGTTCTCCACTTCATGTCAGTTCAGTTTCCCCACTCTTTTATTCCCTACTAATATTATCAGATTAAATTCCTTGAACATAGAATCTCCACTTCATGTCCATTCAGCTTTCCCACTCTTTATGTCCAGCATTTTATTATATTTCAAATTCATATTCTGTGAACATAAAGTTCTCCACTTCATGCCCAGTTTCCAGCTTTCCCCACCCTTTATGGATCAGTACTTTAAATGATTATCAATTAATACCCCCGTGAAGATAAATCTCCACATTTCATCGTCCAGTTTCCAGTTTTCCCCACCCTTTATAGCTCAGTATTTATTACATTATCAGTTAATTACCCCATGAGATAAAGTGTCTAACCATGTCATTTCCAGCTTCCCCACCCTTTATAGCTCAGTATTTTATATATTATCAATTTATATCCCATGAAGATAAAGTTTCTCACTTCATGTCCAGTTTCCAGCTTTCCCATGCTTTATGCTCAGTATTATGATATTATCAATTAATATCTTGAACGTATAAAGTTCTCCATGTCCAGCTTCTCTCGAAGCATTGTGTTACCACAATTATGAACTCCAAAGTTCTTTACTTCGTGTCCAGTCTCTCTCTGAGCATTGTGTGTCACCACAGTTAAGAATTCCCAATCAGAAAATTAACTCAGGATGCCCTGSATCCCCATCTTACCCATCCAGAAGATTCATGGTTGTCGTGGTCACCTCAGTGAAGAGAAGGATCTTSCCCAGCTTCTTGGTGTGGAGATGCTGCTGGTAGGTCTGGAGGCTGAAATGCTCTGAGGAGAAGCTCCCCATCTCCGTGATCACGGGCACCAGGGACGGAGTCACCTCCACCTTGGSCTCACAGGATGACACAAACTTCAGGGACACCTTGCTGGATGCCCTCAGCCCCTCAGCATCCACGTTCCCCTCCAGCCATTTCAGGAAAGCAAGATGGATTTCCTGTGGGCAAGGGCAACAGGAAGAGAAAGACAGATCACCCCATGTGAGGACACACCAACATTCTTCCAAAACTGTTTTTATTCAAGCAATCTTCTACTTCAAAACAGGGAAATTTTTCCTCTTAAAAAACAAAGTTCTGTTGCTCACACTTGACGCTGTCCTAGAGCTGAGACCATGCTCCTTTGAAGATTAATTAATTTTTCCCTGTAGCAGGGTTTGCAATCCTCTTCCTTCACCCTGGAGCATGGAGTGCACACATTCATGTGCATCCTGCAGGTTTCTCACTGTGCTGAGATCCTCTGCTGSAGGAAGGAAGCCCTTTGGTCCAGCACTAAGTGTTGGATTAAGCCTTCTCCMGACCCAGAGATGGGGCAGCTGAGAGGTGTTTTAAAAACTTTTATTCCATTTTCAGTCTCATTTGAAGGGTGAGACAATACAGATGTTATAATTCACTCCATCACAATCAGAAGATAATTATTTAATAATTACAATGCACTATAAGTGTTTCTTGCCCTATCAGCTTTTGCCACACCATGCTGTAAATGCCTTAAAGCCAATTATCTAAAATTACCCCTTGTGGATCCCACTACAATTCATCTTTCACAGTTCTGTTTCTCCAAACTATCCAGTTCTTATTTACAAAACCATCCTTTGAAACTTGTTTCCAGCTCCATTTCTCTGTCAGCAATGTCTGTCCTGTTCCAGGGCATTTCTAGGTCAGCATTTCTTGTCTCAAGGTTTGCACACAGATGCACACACCATGTGAGCCTTCTGTCAGGCTTGGAGAATTCCCRACAAATCCATTTCCCACAACTAAGACTCAATTTGAAGGCTAAACCAGGAGTTTAAAAAAACCATTTGCTGATTTCTCAGCGGAGTATCTGCTAAAGCAGGTCACACCTTCAGCCAAGGGATGGTTTACTACTGGGAGTACCCCTGTGGTGACACCCTGCACCAACTGCTCCACATTCACCCTTCCTGGAGATAAATTCTGCTTTGAGAGGTTTGATATGACATGTTTGCCACAACTTTAGGAACAGCCACAAACACAGATTCTGGGACTCTCTGCTCAGTGTGCAGCTTAWATTTCAGACAGTTGAAGTTGTCTTCTATGTGATAAATGAAACCACCAAAAATTGTGGCTTCAATTGGACTGGAAATAAGGCACTAATGATACTTGCCCTCAAATTTCCAAGAGGAAGAGATCTGATTTTTAAACAAAAAGGTCCAAACCAAACCCACACCCCTCACTCCCACCACTGCTCTATCTGGGAACTGGAATACATTTCCTGTGTGGGTGCTGAAGGCAGGACTAAGCTCTCCTGCCCTTGAAGATGTGTCTGAGCTCCAGCCCAACTCCTCAAACCCCACAAACCACAAACTGAGAGCAAACTCCCCATAAACAGTTATCTATCCAAGAATGACTCCTCCTTTCCACATCCCACTGCTCTACCTGGAGAAGGAATGYGAGAAGTGCTCCTGTTCCCAACACCTTCCCCTGGATTTCCACCCCCAGAAARGACCTGCTCTCAAATTTCACAGCCTGTGCTGCCAGCCCTGCAGCACCACAGCAGGACACAAAGAAAAGAAAAATTTTCCCCAAATTCTGTCAAGCCCCAAGACTAAGAGAGACTCAGCAGCTAAATTTTAATTACAGAGAAATTACTCCTCATATCTTGCTTTCCTAAAGCTCCCTCTGAATATTTTGTGTCCAAACTCTTGGATAAAATATCTTTAAATATTTCCTTTCCCCCACCCRRRRTTRTTTTTTTTRSCTCTGCATCATAAATGATGATGTGATGATGATTAAAGGTTTTGTGAGCATTTCTTTGACTTGCACCTTCACTCAGAGCTTTGACAGAATAAATAAATTCCTTACACATTATCCTACTTGTTTTACATACCCGTAGTAACTGATTGGCTGTAACTGATATTTAGAAAAATTACAGCTTTCATTTCTGTCAGGGAGAACATGGAAAAACTGTGCTTAATCAGAGAGTGTTTCCCTATTGCTTTCCAAACACAGAAATTCACTCAGCAGCACTGGATGTGCAAGTCTGTAGACAGAAACAGAATTTTAACTCACCCAAAGCAAAAACTGGATTTAACTCGCCAAGAATTCACTCCTCTAAGGCTGGGTTACAGTCTGACAGAAATTAAGTCATTTAATCTCCTAAAAATTAATTTAGTTTCTCTAAAAATTACAGAATTTTACAGAAACAGGATTTTAACTCACCCAAAGTTAAAACTGGGTTTAACTCACCAAGAATTCACTCCTCTAAGGCTGGGTTTACAGTCTGACAGAAATTCAGTCATTTAATCTCCTAAAAATTAATTTAGTTTCTCTAAAAATTACAGAATTTTACAGAAACAGGATTTTAACTCACCCGAAGTTAAAACTCTTGGTGAGTGGGTTTAACTCACCAAGAATCAACTCACCTAAAGCTGGGTTTACAGTCTGACAGAAATTAAGTTACAAAATAAAGGTGATTAAAGTGTGGTGACAGTGTAAATAAATAATGAAAGTGCTTGAGGCTGTGTCAGAAATTTTGCTGTGTTTTTGCCACAGAATATTTTCTGGAAAGAACAAAACAGCGCCTATTTCTGTGTGCTGTTCCATTATTACAAATATGCCACACAATTCCAACCATTTACTCTCCTGAGTGAATTATTTCAAGTGATTTTTCTCCATAGATTTTAGGCAAACTCCTTGTTTTCACTGCTTCRACCACATCCTGAAGCATTTAAGAATTGTTAAATGTGTATAACTCTCAAGCTAATTTCCCCCATAATGTCCATGTGCTTAGTGAGCTGATCAAAAATATAAACACATAATCAAGGAGGGGGGTTTTTACAAATTCCTAAGAAAATATGGAAACAAATTCCTAAGAAAATATGGAAACAAATTCCTAAGAAAATATGGGTTTAGGTGTTTAACAAAGTTTCAAGTACTGGTCACAGTAGAAAAACTTATTTTTACTGTAAGAACTTCTTTCACACAACGTTCCAGGAACAGGGATGCTGAACATCCCACAGCTGGCACAGAAAAAATGACATTATTGTATAATGAAATGAACTTCTATGTGAAGTCAGGGCTAATTGCTGCTCCAAGTCCACTGATCAGGAACACAARCCTGTCAGAACTGTGGGATTTCAGCCCAGGATCCAGCTGGAATTCCCAAGTTCTCCTGGTCCAGCAGCATCCGCCGTTCTGCAGCAGCCTCTGGTGGCCACTGCCACGAGA
>NDFG01000043.1:893100-924230 GCA_002167245.1 Sporophila hypoxantha
ACTTGAAAAGGAGAATTCCTTTGGGAATGCAATACGCTATAATGGCAAAGAATATGCTGTGGTTTGTTATCAAGCTCCAAAGACAAAACCCAGTATTTATGCTATCACCGAATTTATTTAAGATCTCTTCACTAATCAAATGATATTTCAAAAAAATGAACACGACAGCATGGGATTATTTTTTTGAAGTTAGAAAATAAAGAAAAGGAAAAAAAATTAATAAATCTTAACAACGAACTCGCGGGAATTCCCAGCACAACCCCAAAACCAGCACCGGGCTGATGTTCATGCAGGGAATGGATTTTATATTTCTTTTCTAAAACACAGGTCAGGTTGGCAGTGTGGTCTCCAAAAACATCTTGGAAAGGAAGAATTCCTTGGGAATGAATACGCTTATAATGGCAAGCATACGCTTTTGTTTGTTATCAAAGCTCCAAAGGACAAAAACCCAGTATTAATGCATCACAAATTTTCATTTAAGAAATCTCTTCACTAATCAAAGATATTTCTCACAAAAAGAACATGACACAGCATGGGTTTGTTTTTTTTTTAAAGCAGAAAGAAAAGTAAAAAAAAAAAAGTTTAAAGTACCACAACTCAGGGATTCCAGCACAGCCCCAAAAGTGCACGGGAAATGTTTTCAGACTCAGCAATCTGTGACCCCACTGCAAAAGGCTTCAGCTTCTAAGTGATCTAAACTCCAAATTTAAGTTCTCACCATGTGTCAAAAATGACATGGATTTTATATTCCTTTTCTAAAACACAGTCAGGTTGGCAAGTGGTCTACCAAACTTCCAAAAGGAACATCTTGAGAAAGGAAGAATATTTCTAGGGAATTTACGCTATCAAGTGGCAAAATACACCTTGGTCTGTTATCAACGCTCCAAGATACATAAACTCAGTATTAAGACTACCACTTAAAATTCATCTTAAAATCCCTTTGCGTAATCAAAGGATATGTAAAAAAAATCAAACATGACAGCATTGGGTTGATTTTTTATCAAAGTAGAAGAAAGTAGAAAAAAAAATAAATTTAAAAAGTTACCATCAACTCAGGCGATTCCAGCACGGCCCAAAAGTGCACGGGAAATGTTTCAGACCTCAGCAATCTTGACCCCACTGCAACAAAGGCTTCAGCTTCTAAATTGATCTAAACTCCAAATTTAAGTTCTCCACCACGCAAAAAAAAATGACCATGATTTTATATTCGCTTCTTCTAAAACAGCAGGTGCAGTTGCAGAAGAAGGTTTCCAAATTCCAAAAGGAACTTCTTGGAAATGGAGTCATTTCTTCTGGAATTTTTCGCTACATATGGCAAGAAATATACTTGGGTCTGTTTATCTGCTCCAAAGACAAAACCCATTAACTAATTTTCTATTTAAGAATCTCTTTGCTAATCCAAAGATATTGTTAAAAAAGTAACATGACAGCAGTGGGATTTATTTTTTGAAGTACGAAATAAAGAAAGTAAAAAAATACATTAATAAATCTAGCGACAACGCGGGATTCAGCACACACCCAAAATGGCCATGGCTGATGTTCAGCAATGATCTGATTTTATATTCCTTTCAAAACACAGTCCAGGTTCAGTGTGGTCTCCCCAAAAACATCTTGGAAAGATAAAATTCCTTGGGAATGATACACATAACAGCAAGAATACGCGTTGAATTTGCTTATCAGGCTCCAAGAGCAAAACCCCTTGTATAATGGCTAACACGAATTTTCATTTAAGATCTCTTTACTATTCAAAGGATATTCTAAAAATGATACATGACAGCATGGGATTTTTTTTTTTTAAGTAGAAGAAAGTTAAAAAAAAAAAAGTTTAAAAAGTACACAACTCAGGGATTCCAGCACAGCCCCAAAAGGGCACGGGAAATCTTTTGAGAATCAGCAATCTGTGACCCCACTGCAAACAGTCTTTGCTTTCTAAATGATCTAAACTCCAAATTTAAGTTCTCACCATGTGCAGAAATGGGATCAATGGATTTTATATTCCTTTCTAAAACACAGTCAGGTGGCAGAGTGGTGTTTCCTAAAAACATCTTGGAAAGGAAGAAATTTCGTGGGAATTTTACGCTACAAAGGCAAGAATACGCTTGGGTCTGTTATCCTGCTCCAAAGACAAAACCCAGTATTAAGCTACCATTAACTAATTTTCATTTAAGATCTCTTTGCTAATCAAAGATATTGTTAAAAAATGGACATGACAGCAGGGATTATTTTTTAAAAAGTAGAAATAAAGAAAGTTAAAAAAATTAATAAAAGTACAAGCGCGGGGATTCCAGCACAGCCCCAAAACTGCACGGCTGATGTGCAACATGGACTGTGGATTTTATATTCCTTTCTAAAACGATTTTATATTCCTTCCTAAAACACAGTCAGGTTGTGCAGAGTGGTTTCCAAATTCCAAACAGAACACCTTGGAAAGGAAGAATTTCTTGGGATTGATACGCTATAACGGCAAGAGTACGCTTGGTCTGTATCAAGCTCCAAAGATAAAACTCAGAGTATAAGCTACCACTAATTTTCATTTAAAACCTCTTTGCTAATCAAAGATATTGTAAAAAAACCAACATGACAGCATGGGGTTATTTTTTTTAAATAGAAAAAAAGAAAGTAAAAAAAAAAAAGAAATTAAAAATTATCCCAACTCGGGGATTCCAGCACAGCCCCAAAACTGCACAGCTGATGTTCAGCATGGACCATGGAGTTTTATATTCCTTTCTAAACCACAGTCAGGTTGGCAGAGTGGTCTCCAAATTCCAAAAGGAACATCTTGGAAAGGAAGAACTTATTGGGAATATTACACTAAAATGGCAAGAATATGCTTGTCTGTCTTGGTCTGTTGTCCTGCTCCAAAACCCAGCATTAAGCTACCACTAACTCATTTTTATTCAAGATTTCTTTGCTAATTAAATATATTTTAAAAAATTAACATGACAGCATGGGATATTTTTTTTTTAAAGTAAAGAAAAAAGAAAGTAAAAAAATATTTAGAAAGTAAATCTACTTTTTATTTAGCAGAGTARCATTGAAGCTTCATGCTTCAAAAATACATTTTATACATACACAGCAATGTTAAACTTGGATAGCAAATACTGAACCTTGAAAGYATCCTCACTAATGCCCAGTTTATCAGAAATTAACACATTTTTTCCTACAAAACATGGTTGAAAATACAATATTTAAACACAGTATTCACACAATGCTCAGTTGTGAGAATGGATGATTTGAGAATCATCCATTTGAGATGGACAAATTTCATTTACAGCTCTCCCAGCCACGTAGGTTTTAATTATTTTCTCCTTTTTCAGATGTAACACTTTTCCTGCTGGGATTGAACCTTGTTCAGAGCAAAAGGAATAATATRTTTCCCCAGAGGAAACCCAGGAAGATGGAGATCCAATCCTGGGCTGCACCTTGGATTTAAGGATCCAGGAACGAGCTCCAAAACCTCCATAGGGAGCTGAAAGGGAGAAATGGGGGAAGAAACAACTCAAATTTAATTTCTCCTTCAAAGCTGGACCTAAAACTCATTTAAATCTTACAAAATAAGGTCCAATTTTATGGAACAAACCCAGGGRTTGCCTCAAGTCCAACACACCACGAGCTCCTACTCCACAAGGGCACGTTTGGATTTCCGGCTCCCAAGTGAAAGCTCAGCACCGAAATTCAGGATTTTGGGGAAATTCACTCAAAGAATGAGACAAGAACAGACCCAAGCTGAGGCAGGGCATGAGAATTGTCCTGCAGACCCAAACACAGGCAGGGGGGAGCATTTCTGACCATGGCACATTCTTTATTCTGCAGGATTTTGGATTTTCCTGGGTGGTTTTTTCTGAGCAGAACCGCCTGTCCCTGCCCCTGCAGATATTTGTGCTCCACACTGTGAGCAGGAGTTTTAATCCAAAGTGCAACCCAGCCCAAAGAGAACTCAAAACTGACTAAAATCAAACCACAGCACCTGCAAACACCTCTCACTTCTGGTTTTTAGGACCCATCTGAATTGCCACCTGAAAAAGATGATTTTTCACACTACAATTTTGTATCAATCCAGACAAGGATTTGCTTCCCTTCATTCTGTCCAGGTTCTCCACTTCAGAAGGGTTTTTGTTACAGTCCTTGCTTTTGTAAGACTGTCCTGAACCTTGGCTGTTTTTCTTTTTAGTGTCACAAAGGATCCAAAATTTTTAATTCTACCACAAATCCGCTCCAAAAATAAACTTTTAACTGATTAAATACAAACCAACTTTGTAGAAAATCATTATATTATAATAAATAGTCCCAAACTGAGGGGTAACTTCTAAAAATGAATTGTCCTGAAGGAAAAAGTTTCAGAGATTACTTAAATCAGCACTAAAATGCAAAAAAAGGAGTTTAAAATGCACTTCCAGCATAGTTACACACAAACTAATGCACTCAAACCAGACAAAATTTCTATCAATACATGGTATTTAGTGATTAATTAATTTATCCTTGGTTAAATAAGGAGGTTTTTGAACATAATTGCTGGGGAAAGAGGAGACTGTGAGCAAAACAATGATTATTTAATTTTGAGTTTAAAGTTTGATATGTGCTTGCAGTTTGCCAAACCAGTGGGGAAAAAAAAATGAGGACTGGGACAGTGGCTGTGAAAGTTAAATTCTACCAGTAAAATMATCAAATATGAGCAAATCATCAAATGTTTCCAAGAAGAAAAATGTCCTTGAACAGATGGAGAATTTTTTATCTATGGAGCAATAATGGCAGCAATAATTATAATAAAGTTTATTGCAGTTCAAAAATGCCCTATCTGCTAATCCTGGGCTGCTAATTAAACAGAGTGGATTGTGCAGGATAGAAAAAAACTTGGAAATATTTGGAGAAAAGTCCACTTCCACCTCCAAAAGTGCTGCAGAGATACCAAAAGCAAACCCTTATTTTTTCTGGATATTCAGAAATACCACMGGACTGAAACACCAAATCCAACACCCTCTCACATGTGTTTTAATATCAAAATGATTTATTATCAATATCTGTTAATATCAGTATGTGTTATTAATAGCAATATGGCTAAAACAGGAAGAAAAAGGAAAATATGCTAAAACAGGAAGAAAAAAGAGGCTAAAACAAGGAAAAAAAAAGGAAAATAAGGAAAAACCTCCCATAATTGCAAAAAGCTCRCAAGTACATTCATTTAAAATAATGACAGAAATATTCTAAAGACAGAAGGATAGTTAAAAATGTGTCCAGGTATTTCTAACAAAAARTTTGGAAATTCAAATATTGATTTTAATTTGCAGTTCATACTGCTCATGGTAACTTTGGGAAAGTGTCCCTCTCTCCAAGGAAGCAAAAAAATTAAGAATTACCATTTGTTTTCAGCTATTGTATTTTCTTTTCCATCAGCAAAAATTGTGCTGAGATCCCAACACCTAAAACAAGTTTAAAAATGGAAAAAAAAACCAGATAAAAGCTCCTGACAGGGAGCTGTGGTACACCCACTAGTCCTAAACCCAACAATTCCATCTTGGAAAGAAGAAATGTCTTCCAGACCAGAAAAATGCAGGGGTAATTGCTCACTTCATGTAATAAGTTCTAAAGTCAAAACATGCCAGATGCAATTTTTTATTTAGATCCTGACAATCGTGCATCAAAACAGAATTATTGTTCCTTATCTTGCAGAAGAATTTCAAAAATACCTCCTGGAATTGATTTGCATCGATTCTGACTCCATGGAAATGCTGAAACATGCTCTCACAAAACAAGCTTTTAAAACTCCTGAGGATTTTAAGATTTTTTTTTWATTCCTAAAACTTGACTTTATTCCACAAGCAGGGAACATCCAGGCACAGCTCTTAACATGAGACACTTTCTCCAGCTGAATGCTGCTCTTCCTTGAAATTATTTTAATAGTGAGGCCAATGTAACTTTTTGTACTTCTATTACGGCCTGTTCATCAGCTGAATGCTAAATTACAAAAGAAATTGTGATTAATTTCTTTGGTCCAAGTGTYACATCAAAAAACAATCCCTAAAAAAAGAGCCATAAGCGAGTAGTTCAATAATCCAAATTAATATTCATATATATCCATAATCTCTCTCTTTTTCTCTCAGCAAATGAAAACAGCTTTATTTTTATTTAGTTTCTCTCTCTGAAGTTGTTAAGGCATGGYATTATGTAAGTAAATCTGTATTCAAGGGAAAAAAGCTGACTAAAAATTTACATGTGGGTTGTTTGTCCAGCAAATGTTTTGAGACTCAGCAATCTGTGACCCCACTTCAAAAGACTTCAGTTTCTAAATGATCTAAACTCCAAATTTAAGTTCTCACCACATGCAATAGTCATGAATTTATTACAATTGATYCTCTCAAACTGAAGAAAATATTATTTTCCATGTTAAAATCTCCTCAATACTGATCCGGCTATTGCTTGGCTTTTACTATTATTTTAATTCTACATTTATTGGTTTGTTTTACAAATCAAGAAGTATATTCTGAAATGTTTTCTGAAGCAGTTCTTGAAACATTTCTTAGATAAATTCAGCAGCACAATTTAGTACAGGCTTGAGAAACAAATGAGAAACATCCCACYCTAGAGCAGGAAAGTGATTCTCAATAAAACAAGCTGTAAAAATCCAACCTTGTCCCACATTTTAGTGAAACCATCAGTGCAAAGCAGCACCATTTTTATAGCTAAAATTATGAGAGATGTACATAACAACCAGCAGCTGTAGGGAATGCTGGAAAACGCAGAAATAAAGTTATTTTCTCCATGTTCAAGCCTTACTCCTTACCTCTGCTCTTCAGCTGCTGCCCCACTCCCCTCTCTCCTCCTCCCACACAGCCTCTGCTTTTTCATCTGCTATCAAACCAGATCCACCAGCTCTTCCTCCTGCATTTTTCCTCTCCAAAAAAAAAAAAAAAAAAAGAAGTTCTTATCCTCATCAGTCAAGGAGCATGCTCTGATTTACACACTCCATGGAGAACTCTCATCCCAGCTTTTCTCAGGGCTGCAGCTCTCTGGTCTCCTCTGGGCCTCTGCCACCTGACTCACTTATTATCTTGTGTATTCAGTAAGAATTGGGTAAAGAAAGGAGATAATTTCTGCAACTTGAGGTGGCCAATGTGACTAATACAATAAAATCTTACAGAGATTTAAATAATTACGTATTTTTACACACATTGACACACATATATACAAAACTGTATATAGAATTATGGAATTATACAGGTGCAGGACCAAACTTCATCCCTGCTGTGGATCCTCTAGGAAATGCTGGCACGGATAAAACTGTGACCAGCTGAAAGTCCTGAAATTAAATCACCTCCTCCTGTGAAGAACAGCTCTGCATGATCTAACTGTAAAATACAGGTTGCCCTGACACTTTACACAGGAAACTTTTCCTGGGAGAAGAAAAATACAAGTACCACGAAAACAGCCAGCACAAGATGTATTCTGATTATTTTTTCCCTTCTGAGAAAACCTTGCCTCGATTTTCCTGTAAGTCCTTTGTCATCCATGTCACCAGTCCAAGTGAGTTCAGTGACTTATTCAAGCAAAACACGTTCTGCTCGTTGGGAACACCCACTGCAACCCCAAAAGAAAGAGTAGGAACTGCAGCAAACTTTCTGATTTCAGCTAACAGCTGCTCTTTAATCAGCTTTTCACTCTAAGAACTGCATCYTGTCAGGCAGACAGGCACATGCCAAATTCCACTGCCCCTGCACCTGCAATTTCCTGATTTCCTCAACATGTCAGAAACCATGGCTGSAAATGAACTGTCAGAGGATGAACCCAAAAATCTCTGAGGCAGCCCCTTCCCCACCAACTGCTGCACAAGGCACAGCTGACAATGGATTTTTTTTTGAGTCTTTGCCCAGTGACAAACTCTGAGAACACCACGGTGTCTTTTAAATCAATAACTCCAACTAAACTCCCATCTTAATTCTCCAGAATAAATCCAGCTGGATAAACTTCAATAATAAACTCTGTGTTGTAGACAAGTTTTTTTTCCTGCACATTACTGGACAACTGGACTGTCAAAGGAATAAAATATATATTCAGAAGACCTGAKTGTTGCCAATGCAGTGTTTCAAAGGAATCAAATACAAATTCAGAAAACCTGAATATTGCAGGTTTTTATTCAAAGGAATAAAATACAAATTCAGAANTATTGCAGGTTTTTATTCAAAGGAATAAAATACAAATTCAGAAGACCTGAATGTTGCCAATGCAGTGTTTCAAAGGAATAAAATACAAATGCAGAAGACCTGAATATTGCAAGTGCTGTGTTTCAAAGGAATCAAATACAAATTCAGAAAACCTGAATATTGCAGGTTTTTATTCAAAGGAATAAAATACAAATTCAAAAGACCTGAATGCTGCCAATGCAGTGTTTCAAAGGAATAAAATAGAAATTCAGAAGACCTGAATGCTGCCAATGCAGTGTTTCAAAGGAATCAAATACAAATTCAGAAGACCTGAATATTGCAAGTGCTGTGTTTCAAAGGAATAAAATCCAAATTCAGATCTGAATGTTGCAAATGCAGTGTTCCAAAAGCAGCTGAAGTTTTTATATTTTTAAGAGCGATTTAACAGGACACTTCTATTTCCTCTTGGTTCTATACATTTATTTATCCCCGTATTTATCAAACTTGCCCCTTTAATTAAATTATACGTTAATTAAATACACATTCTGGCCGTAAAGTGCTTAGAAGTGAAGCTACAAAAGGAGCCCTCATGGAAGTGTCAGACAAGCCCCACAACAATTTCCCATTGTGGGAAGGAGGCGTCATTTCTGAGCAATGGTAACTCGAGAGGATCTCACCAGGCTCCAGCTGATGCCAAGCCTGCTCTCATTTTCCCAGTCTCACTTCCATAAATTAGCTGCAGGCCCCATGGACATCAGGCAACCTTGAGGGTTGGTTTTTTTTTTTTATGTTTGGAAATCCTCCACTTTTGTCAGATCCTCAGCAGTGAGGTCAGAGCGGTGCCAAATGCGGGGTGTTTGTCCCAGGGCAGGGATTCCTGCTCTCCAAAATCCCCCGGCTGCTCCGGGGCAGCCCTGACTCCAAAGGCTTTCTCAGGAGTGCTGAAACAAAATCCACACCCAGCCACTTGCCCTCCCAGCAAGGCAGAATGGGACACCTGAATTTGGGTCAATCTGCCACTACATTTGATTTTTTAAATTTAGATCCCCAGCCCAAACTCTGAGGTAAAACTGAAATTAAGAAAAGCCAGCCTCAGCACTCTGCTGAGTAACCTGTACTCAAGAAATGCTCAGGCCTGCTGCTGCTGTCATCTCAAGAGTGAGAAGTCAGCAGCAGACTGAGATCACAAATGTTTTAAATATATATTACATAAGCCATTCTGGGGGGATAATGAAATTTTCCATTCTCTCCAGTACAGAAGGAACATGCCTGCTGAAGAAAGTGGTTGTGAAGTATCATGCACACTGACTCGAAGCCAGCCTTGAAACATGAGAGAATCCAATTCCATGAGTGGCACTTTGGTCAGATGCCAGCACATCATAATTTCACATCAGAGTTAGCTCCACACAAAGATTAAATGCTACTCGGTACAAAAGGCATTAACTTCTAGTTCTCACAGCAGCATAAAGCCCCTTTTTATGGAGATTGCTATAAACAGCATACTTGCTTTSACTCCTCAAAGCTTCCTGCATTTTCCAAATGATCCTCAAAAACATTTATTGACTCAATACACGGCCCAAAAGTTGTTTACAAACCATAATGCAAAGGGAGAATGCTGTTCATTATTATGTGCCTACAAATGTGCCCCATGCTTGTTTAACAGGAACAGCATGTTTGCTGCCYTCCTGCAAGAAGGAAAACAAAATTTGAAGTAGAGAAGTGTAAAATAAAGGCAATGTTTGCCAGATTTCCCTTCCCCTCTCCCCTAAATACATGGCAAATATTCCCTGAAGATAAACAGCACAAAAGGAAAAGGTATCTTTAACCACCACCTGGAATTACTTGGCTCCACATTTGAAATTCCCTTCGCCTCCCATCAAGATTTCTTAATTGGAAATGTTTTACTGTATCCTGACACTACATGCCATCGATTCCTGTGGAATTTCAAAGGCTGCTTTCAAACTGAGGAAATATTATACAGGGGCAGTTGCTGCAAACATGCAAAGACATTTTCATGCAAATCTACCTACAACACACTGTGCATAAAATGCTTTCCATCCCTTCCCTGGTTTTCCCCTCGAAATGCAGCTCAGAAGTGTCCCCTGCTGGCAACCACCTTCCCCTGAGTGCAGGAGATGGAGGGAAAGCCTCAGCTGCACCCGGCTTTGGGAGCAGCAGAAATTCCTGTGATTTGAACGGAATGACAAGCCCGAAGTGGCTCAGCTGGGCAGGGACACTGCTCAGGGCTGGGGAGTGAACTGGGAACACCCACAGCACCCCAGGGCTCCCTTAAAAACAGCTCCAGGAAAAGGCTGAAGAAAAGTTTAYAGAGTGAACAAATTAGGAGGTAATCCAGCCTTCTACTAATTAGAGAATTCCAGAATGAATTGGGTTGGYAGGGACCTTYAAGATCARCCAMTSCCACCCCTGCCATGGCAGGGACACCTCCCACTGRCCCAGGRTGCTCCAGCCCCAGTGTCCAACCTGGCCTTGGGCACTGCCAGGGATCCAGGGATGGAATTCCATCCCAGCCCCTGCCCACCCTGCCKGGGAACAATTCCTSATTCCCAAGATCCCATCTGACCCTGCCCTCRTTCACCTCAAAGCCAGATTTACAGGAGGCACCAAGAAAAAAGCTCATTTGTCACTCAAATCCTGTTTCCCACCAGGATAAACAATCTCTCAATGGACCAGTTGAATTTTTGTCTCATAAATCAGTAAAAAAACCTTTTATAGTTTCACAGCCATGTTGCACTATAGGGTTGGTTCAAAAAGTTGCCTCTGAGCAAAAAGCCAGAAAATTTTCTTGAAAAATTTTCCTGTGACTGTGTCATTAGTCTCCATCATCTTCTTCTCCATGCCTTCCACTTGCAGTCACTGTTACTATTCCTGATATCATGGAATTATCAAGGTGGGAAGAGAAATTCAGGATCACCCAGTGCCACCCCAGCCCCACCAGCACCACCCCAATCCCTGTCCCCAAGGCCACATCCAGACTGCTCTGGGACAATTCCAGGGACTCCAAACCTCCCTGGGCAGCTCAGCCCAAGGCCTGACCACTCTGCCAGGGAAATTTTCTGTGCCAGTCTCCAACCTGAGCCTGCCCTGGTGCCATTTGAGGCCATTTCCTCTCAGTTTTTCCCTGTCTCTCCTGTCAGGAGCTGTGCAGAGCAGTGAGATCCCCCCTGAGCCTCCTTTGCTCCAGGCTGAGCCCCCGGAGCTGCTCCTCACAGGATTTTTTTCCAAACCCTTCTCAGCTCCATTCTCCTCCCTGGACACAGGCCAAAGGGTTGGTTGTTTGGTGTTTTGGTTTTTTTTTTTTGTTTGAGAACAAAACAATTTTTCAAGGCAACGTGTTAATTTAATGTCCCTCAGTGATCCAAGCAAGTTCTTTGCATCTGAAGAGAGCCATGAAAAGGAAAACCTCAAACAGGGCCTTGAGGGGCTAGAGAGTATCCAGGGCAGGGAACAGAGCTGGGAAGGGGCTGGAGAATTCCTGATGGAGCTGGGGGGGCTCAGCCTGGAGAAAATGGGATCAGGGGGAACCTCATTGCTCTGCACAGCTCCTGACAGGAGAGACAGAGAAAAAATGAGAGGAAATGGCCTCAAATGGCACCAGGGCAGGCTCAGGTTGGAGATTGGGAAAGAAAATTGCCCTGTTAGAGTGGTCAGGCCTTGGGCTGAGCTGCCCAGGGAGGTTTGGAGTCCCTGGAATTGTCCCAGAGCAGTCTGGATGTGGCCTTGGGGACAGGGATTGGGGTGATGCTGGTGCTGCTGGGGTGGCACTGGGTGATCCTGGGGGGCTCCTCCAGCCTTGATAATTCTGGAATTCTGTGACTCTCATTTTCCACTGCCAGGGCTGCCTTGGCACAGAAGTACCTGTGAAAATCATCCTGCCCTGGACTGATGCCATGTGCAGGCTGCCCCAGATCAGAGGCTGGGCAGAGCTAAAGAATAAAGCAGGGATTTATCCAAAGGATCTCCTCCATGGCTGCACCTTGGCCAGCACCAGAGCCCAGCCAGGGCTGCACCCAAGATGAACCAAAATGGCCCCAAAATGCACGGCCGGGCACGGGGTCTGTCCCTGGGATCAGTTCTGCTCCATTTGCACCTTGCAGTTCATTGTCCCATTCCAGCTTTAGCCCCTGCAGTCCCACCCTGCTTGTTTTTCTCTCTCCAGCCCACGGTGTTCGTGCTCCTGGGCTGAGATTTGGATCATTTGTCCTTGGTGCCCAGCTGGAGCAGGAATTGTTTTGTCTCCCTGCTCTGTGCACAGAGCTCACCATCCCATAATATGAAGCCCAGACCCACACACTGAAGCAGCACAGAATCTGAAAATATAAATCTAAAACCTGAGGCATCAGGACTGCTGCAAAATCTGCTCCACAAACTCAGCTTAATTTAAGCTTTTACCTCTACCAAATAACTGGAACCGAAAATTTTACAAATTTAACTCAAGAACCAACAGTTCCATAAAAAATAAATTAATAAATACATGAATAAAAGTGTGCAGAGTAATAGAAGACTGGGGAGAAAGAATTAAAAGATGCTAAAATACACAGAATTTTTTCCACCATGGGACTGTGTGACAAGTGTTACAAATATTCACTTGGGTACAAGAGGAGTTATCACTGATACAAAAACCAGACCAGAGCAGCTCTGAACTGCTGAATTTGGACACAATCCCTGCATAATTTCATTATTCTGAGTGCTAATGAAGCAAAAAGAGGAAAACAATGAGGCACAGACTGTCAAAAACCATATTCCTGGAGAACAATTCCCTTCAGAAGCACACTCCAAAACCAGCAAACAGCAGGAATTAGGATTAGAATCCAGACACTGACACTTCCCATGACTGCCAACACTGAAAAAAGTTTGMTTTATGATTTGTGTGGCCCTTCTGGGTTTGCAGGCTTTTGGTGTAAAGYAAGAGAAGTGAATTTGAGGAGGGGAGAGGGAAGAACACAAAACCAGCAAATGCAAACCCCCCCTCCCTGCACACACAGGCAACTCAAAGCCTTGCAGCCCCACAAACTCCTTTGGATTTATTGGAAAAAATTATGTAAAAAATGATGTAAAAAGTGATGGAGTTAAATTCTAAATAGTCTTAATTGATAGCACAGCTGTCAGTCCTTAGGTGAAGTTTTAAATAGATATATTAGTTTTAAATAAGATATATTAAATCCATTCCCCAAAACCAGTAAGGTGCTTCAGCAAATACCCCTTRTTATTGGTACAGATGCATTTACATTGCTTCATCTAATTTTTTTTCCTTGAAGATACTTTGCCCTGAAAGATATTTTCATTTCTAGCCAAGAAACAAACTGGGAAAAGCCTTCAAGTACAAAGGTTTTGGCTCATTTTAAATAATACACATAATACATTAAAAAAAAAGTTTAAAATGTTGGACACAAATGATTTATCAGTAATTTATTTAAGTCTCTCACTGTCTGTTGGTCATTTAATATTTTTCTCAGCTCTTATTTCATTTCTGAGCCAGAGAAAAGAGCAAATTTCTTTTCTGGAATAAATAATTTTAAAGAGTTCTTGGTTTTTGTTCTACTGTCTGTAAGTCAAGGATGATGCTCATGCTTTGAGGGTAAGAGAAAACAAGCAAATCTCCCATTTTGTAGATTARACATTTTTGGTTCACTTATAAACCAAAAACCTGGGTAGTAATAAAAACTCTGGAGTCTCAGTGTAACTACCCCTGATTTTAGCACTGGTAATTAAAAAAAAACCAAACCCTGAAGTTGAATCTCAAGTCCTACAACAGCCATGAATATGCATGGAAATATTTCAGAAACAATTGTCTCCAAATGTACCCTGAAATCAGGGTTCATTATAGTGTTAGCTGGGAGTTCAGATTTCCCATCCTCAAAGGAAGATTTATTCAGGATAAAGTAACTCCACATTTTCTTGGCTGACTTAATGGACCTGGAATTTAAAAGCAGACTATGCCACCCCAGAATCAAGACATGGAAATCTGCTCTGAGCTGACTCTGCTCCAGCTACTGAATTACCCAAATACACAAAAAAAAWTCAGCCTGAGGAGTTTTTACTCAAGTTTTCAGATGAGCAAATGTGTGGGTGTACCCACTCCTAATGGGAATAATCACCACTGGGACAAATCTCATTCTTCAAGGAGTAAATCCTCGATTTGAAACCCACTCTGAAAAACTCCCTGCAATAAAACACAATCCTGGCATTTGTGTCTGAAAAATTATCCTTGGAGATGGCTGAAAGAGCAAATATTTGAGAGTTTAAGGGCAAAGCTGCAGAAAAAATCAGATCTCTATGCTTGGAGCTGCCCCTGAACATGTGGGTGCCAGACWCTGGAGTCCCCCTCCCCACAGAACACTGAATTTCCCTCTCCATTTGCTCTGCAGCCCAGCAAGAAAAGCAGAAAAAACAAAGATGCTGGGTTTTGCTATCAATACTGGCATTTAAAATTACATTCAGCACCAAGTTGTGTAGATTTAATTAAGCTTTMAACCAGCATTTTAATTGTTCTTCATTTAATTGTTCTTCAATTGTTGTTGTGGCAGAATTCTCCCTGCTAAGATCTAAAATCCTTAAAGATGGACATGACCAGCCATCATTCAGACAGCAGAGCTTTCATTTGGATTTAAAATATAATAATTCCAGTTTGCTCATGGTTTGTTGGCTTTTTTTAATTCATGCAGCAAGACTGTGGCGTTAAGGTCTGTGAATTGGAAATTAAAACTTCAAAATGTGAATTCTGAGGAGGAAAAGTAAAAAAATTCCAATCCACCCCTCAGGAACAGCTTCAACTTCCACTGCAAAAGGCACAAAGACCCACAGAGTGGAGAGGAACATCTTAAATTCTTAATAATCACATTTCTATCAATCAGCAGCATAGGTRTGATGGGATTATTAACAGCATCTCAAAAATGATGCAGGAAGAATCCAGATTTTCCAAGAATCTCAGCAAAGGCAAAGTCAGGAGAAGCTATTTGTTCACAGAATAAAGTTTAGAATTCTATTTGATGCCCAAAAGGGAGCAGGAAACAGGTCTGGTGAAAGTTCTGATAAAAGATGGAAGAGGCACCAAGGGAATCCCACAGAATTTACAGCCCTGCTGTAAATTGTAGAACCCCCAAAACCAGCACTTAAAGCTGAAATAATTTTAAAATTATCCCAAAAATCCCCTCAGTTTGATTTTTTTCTTAATGGAGTAAAAAATGCAGAGCAAACCCAATTATTATTTCTTCCTCATAAGCAAAAGGAGCTTGGGGTTCCTAAAATTYATTAGAAAATCTGAGCAGGTGAGGGGAACCAGCAGATTTTGAACACAACAGAAACTCCAGTTTGGGGATGAGGAATCATTCCTGAGCTGCCAAGCCTCAGCAATATAAAAGTATTTCTCATTATTTTTTGATTTGATAACAGGACCTTGAACTTGCTTCATCATTAATTGACTAATTGTGGTAATTTTATTACAGGGAAGTCTAAGAAAATCATCCCAAAATCACTTGCTGGCAATAAAATTAAGGATTTCCTCAAATAATTCACATTTTTGGTATCTCCTGGCTCTCTGGGAAAGCAAGGAGACCTATGGAGAACAGGACGGATGTGGAAAAAGAAATAATTTGTGAAAAGCTAAACTCTAACASATTCATTATTTATTTTAATGTGCTCTCTCTTCATTAGGAACTGMTGTTGTTACAAGTTGCAATTTCCTTTTACACAAGATTCTGGAATTATATCAAGGCTAAAGGGAAAGACATGAAAACAATGAGTACACACAGCAAAACTCCTATTAAATACGTGAATAAAACAATTAAAATCACATGAAACCACATTAAAATGAATAAAGTTTAGGAATAAAATAATTTATTAATAGAATTTATGATTTAAATGTTAAAAAGTAATTGTGGTATAAACTTTAACTGAAGAATATACAGTTAAAATATCTTTACTTGATGGTCTGCAACCCTGGAATATGCCACTAGATGGCAAGTTTGGATAGAAATTAGCTGAATTTTAATTTATGACATGCTTGAGAATTCCAAAGGAATTGGACAGAAACAATCATGAAAAAAAATAGTGAAAGAGGAGAACAAAAATAGGAAGAGTTCAATAAACAAGTCTTGTGTCTGGAGCACATTTAGTACAAGCCAAAAAGGTTAAATGGGTTTTAGTTTTGTTTCCACATTGCCACACAAATGGAGAATCAATCCACACAGGATTTTGAAGTTATATTTTAAAGAAAAACAAGTGAAAATCCCTGTTTTATACATTCCTGACAATTGTTCAGAGCTGTGTCTCACATAGATGAGAGCAGCACCAAGAGCTGACATTTGAATTTCAAATATTCCCAGGAAATATTGCAACACCCTCAGGAATCAGGGATGGATTTCCCTGTGCCATCAGCCCCTTCCCATTCCCTGCACTCTGCTCTTCACCYTTCCCATTTCCTCTTTGGTTGCCAACCTGTGCAGAATTTTTTATCTCGATTTAATATCAAGAGATTAATTTTTTATCTTGATTTTATATTTTAAAAAAATAAATCCATAAATCCTGTCTTTTAAAGCAGTTCTTTCTGTAGCTCACTACAGCCTTCAAAAGGGACAGCATTAAAAAGTTCTTAACAGAAACACAGAAATATAATTAAATTAACCCTGCACAATTTCTCTGTGCTGAAATTCAGAACTCCTTCTAGAAGGAACCAAAACTGATGGATTAAAAATGAAATTTTTGCTCACCTGAAACATCTGTTGAAAACTCTCCAAACAAAACCACCAGGCTTTAAGAGAACACTGAATTTCCCTGGCAGGGTAAATGCCAGCTTACCTCATCTGGAGAGAGCAGGTAAATGGGAGTTAATTCAGGAATTGCACTGGATTCACAGCTCAGCCCAAGGCAGGTCAGGATCTCCCTGAGAACTTCATATCTCTTGGAATTGCTCATTTTGAGCAAATTAAAATCCTCTTCAGTCTGCACATCCATGGAATTGCTGTCCAGCTCCAAATGGGCCTGGCAGGATATATAAAGAAAGAAAATCAGTTTCTAATTCAGGGATCACAACCATCAATACACCACAATTTCCTCTGAAACCTACCTAAAATTTCCCTTCTTCATCAACTTTTTCTGGAGGAGTTGATCAAATTTGTARTTACCAACTTAAATTTAACTTTCTGCTTCTCAGGTCTGCCAGAACCAACAGCAAGGTTGGTCCTATTCTGGCTTGTACATGAGTGGAATTCCATTACAATTAAAATGGCATTATGACTGAAATTCCATTAAAATTGAAATTCCATTACAACTGAAACTCCATTAAAACTGAAACCCCATTATAACTGAAATTCCATTATAACTGAAATTCCATTACAACTGAAATTCCATTAAACTTGAAATTCCATTAAAATGATATTAAAATTGAAAGAGCTTTTTAGAAGTTGTACAAGGTACGGAGAACTCAAGCAAGTCACATGAATTTAGTGGGAATCAGTGCAGATAAAGAAACCCTTCTGCCTAAAAAAGTTACTTTTTCACCTGGTAGAAAATCACTCCTCATGGRTGGAGCAGATGCTTAGAAGTTGAAATTAAAAGCAAGAGGGAAAAAAAATCTTTCATAAACTCCTTTTTGGCTCTTTTTTTCTGCTTTTCCAAGATATTTCAAAGCCCTTGTAAGTTGGAACCCTGAATTTGAGACTTGAGAATTCCAGACTTTCTGTGCTGCCAGGCACTGACCCCCCAGAGAACACTGCACTGACCTGAGGCCCTGGAGAAGCTTCCAAAATTCAATGATAAAACTGAGATTAAAGGTGTGGAGTTTGAATAGAAGTGTGTGATATCACAGGGTGGGAAACTCAGAGTGGAAGGGTTTAGAATACAGGAATAGATAGAAAGCAAGATGGAGGTTTTAGGGTGGAGGATGCTCCTTCTTCTTCACCTTCTTCTTCTCCTTCTCCTTCTTCTTCTTCTTCCTCTCCATGGGTTTGGGTGGTTTTGTGTCATTGGATAGAAAAATCCACATTACAGACCATAAGTAGTTAGTTATTAGGTTAAAAGTGAAAATAATTGAGGTGTCATTTCTTAATTGGACAGTTTATCCTTCAAAGGCCTTGTAGAGAGAGACAGGGCTCCATTTTAGTTTGTTGGAGTGAAGTGCTGCCAGAACTCAGGGTTGGTGAGGACTGTGACAGAGATAAGAACTGATAAACACTGAGTCCCAACAAGAAATCCCATCTCACACATTTAATCCTGACCCTGGCAAAAAAACCCAAAGAACCCACACTTGTACTCTGCAGTTCATTTATTGCTATTAAATAAAGCCCTTATTTTTGTTCATTTCTTCCATTCTGCAAAATTTCATTATGTTCTTTGTGTTTTACATATTTTCATTGAAATTCAAGGAAATTKTTGAGTGTGGCTSCCCCTGSATCCCTGGCAGTGCCCAAGGCCAGGRTGGACARTGGGGCTMGGAGCAGCCTGGCACAGTGGGAGCTGTCTCTGCCATGGCAGGGGTYGYWTGAGATAATTTTAAGATCCTTTCCATCCCAAACCATTCCATGATTGTAAAAAAAAATACATTTGAAAGGAGGCAGGACACACCCACCCACCAGAGGAGCAGAGAAACAAGAGAAACAAATCTGCCAGAATATTTCCTGGCTGATGTCACTGCCTGGAAACAATAAGGGCTTTTCAAATCCAGACTGGAAGTCATTTAGAATTATAAAATATCACACTAATCCTTTTAATCTGATTTTTGAAGCTGTGCTCTGATGCTCTTTTCTTTTTCCTGGGGAAAACCTCTGGAGTATTAAGTTTTACTACAGCAGGAGGATCAATTGAAAGGGTGCAGCAAAGCACAATTGCAGGGACAGAATCAAATCCATTTTCTGGGTGGCAYAGCTGCCTACAAAAAAAAAGCAATAAATATCCTCCAGTGTCTAACAGAGTTCCCAAAAACCCAGCAGATTTAAGCTGATAAAAGACAAAAACACTTCTAAGAACCCCCTGAATATCTCTGAGCTCTGTTAACTCCTACAAGACTCTTGCTACCTGATCCCTGAGCAGTTAAATTTCAGTGCTCTGGGCTCCTGAGAAAGTTCCCTACCTAAAATATTGGTAAAAAATAGAACTTCCCATAAAGTTGGCTCATCTTTTATATTCCCAAACCTAATATTGGAAAACAAATCTTGCTCTGCTWTTCTCAGTGATTTATTTTCTAAACTTCGTGGTCCCTCTTATCAGCCTTTCCACCACCCAAAAATTTAGCTGGGAATATTTCAATCATTTCAATCATCAGTGACCAACATTTACCTTCCCATGGAAGCTTCCTCACCCATTATCCAGAAGGTAAAATGAAGAAAAAAATAAGAAAAAACAAATATTGTGAACACTTGACCTTATGTGTTTGGTTTTTTTGGGGTGGGGTTTTTTTTGGGTTTTCTTTTGTTGTTGTTGTTTTTTTTTTGTCTGTTTTTTGTTTGTTTGTGGTTTTTATGTTTGTTTTTTTGTTTGTTTGTTTTTGTTTGGTTGGGTTTTTTGTGGTTTTTTTGTTTGTTTCTTTGAGGGTTTTCTTTGGCTGTTTCAGTGGTTTTTTAACCCAAGATCACAATACCATGATACTGGAGAGGCATTTATTTTGTGGGATATTATTTTTAAATGAAATTAATGATTTTGGCTCATCCTAGACTACCCCAATTCCACCCCCCAGATTCTCTGAGCTATTTGATAGCTGCAGAATYAACATTTAAAGCTTTAAAACCTGACAAGGACTCAGGAAACAAAAAASTTTCCAGCAAGGTTTATTCTGCACTTCTTGCTCTGCCACAATTCCTATTTTTGTAAGGATTTGGTGGGATTTATTTCCCACCTCCCAAAATCTGCTCAAGCTGTATTCCTGTAGCACCTCCAGCAGGCAGAAAGGGAAAGCTCTGCTCTGGAATATGAGAAAATCTCAGAATAACTGGGGCTGGAAGGGACCTCTGGAGGTGACCCACTCCAACCTCCTGCTCAGGCAGGGTCACCTGCAGCAGGTGACACAGGGAAGTGTCCAGGTGGCGTTGGAATGTCCCCAAAAAGGGAGACTCCATCACCTCCCTGGGCAGCTGTTCCAGGGCTCTGCCCCCTCCATGGAAGGAAATTCCTCCTGGAGTGGAGGTGGAACTTTCTGGGTTTGGTTTGTGGCTGCTGCTGCTGCCTGTGCTGCCACTGGGCACCCCTGGCAGGTCTGGCACCATTCTCTGGCTCCTCTTGGAGATATTTCCTTGGATTCATGAGTAAAATTCCTGCTTCCTGCACTAAACTTTGTTTTACCTTGCCTGATCCATGGTGAAAATAAGAAAATGTTTTCCCAGCAGTGACATTCCCCTTCTTTAACACCAAGTGAAACCCACCCTGCACATCCATTTACACTTGGGAATGGCTCCCCCTGGGAAAGGGGGGATTTGGGTGGGATTTTGGGAAGGAATTCCTGGCTGGGAGAGTGGAGAGAGGCTGGGATGGAATTCCCAGTGAAGGTGTGAAGCCCCTGGATCCCTGGCAGTGCCAGGCTGGACACTGGGGCTGGAGCAGCCTGGCACAGTGGGAGGTGTCCCTGCCATGGCAGGGGGGGCACTGGGTGATCCCTAAAATCCCTCCCAGCCCAAACCATTCTGGGATTCTGGGATTCTCTGGCTGCTTTTCTGTTTGAACCTGTGATTCCTTCTCCCCTCTGAGCACTTTTCTCATCCTTTGCCCAATCCTCACACCAGGCAAACCTCGGGCCATGGCTGTTGTGGTTTTGGCCCATCCCATTCCTGGCCTGGTGCATTGTCCTGTGAACTTGGAAAAATCCCTTGGAGACCTGGATTTTGCCTCAGTCCCTGTCCCTTTGGCAGTGCCAGGACACAGGGAATGGCTCCCAGTGCCAGAGGGCAGGGCTGGGTGGGATCTTGGGAAGAAATCCTTCCCTGGGAGGGTGGGGATGCCCAGAGCAGCCGTGGCTGCCCCTGGATCCCTGGCAGTGCCCAAGGCCAGGCTGGAGCAGCCTGGGACAGTGGGAGGTGTCCCTGCCATGGCAGGGGTGGCACTGGGTGAGTTTCAGGATATTCCTCTGCTGGCAGGAAAGGCTGGCACAGCTGGCATTGTTCACCTGCACAGGAGAAGCTTTGGCCTGAGCTCAGGGTGGCCTTGCAGGGCCTGAAGGAGCCCCAGGAAAGCTGGAGAGAGACAATTGCCAGGGCATGCAGGGACAGCACACAGGGAATGGCTTCACACTGAGAAATTACAGGTTCAGACCAGATATTAGGGAAAATTTCCTCCCTGAGAGGGTGGGCAGGGGCTGGATGGAATTCCATCCCTGGATCCCTGGCAGTGCCCAAGGCCAGGTTGGACACTGGGGCTGGAGCAGCCTGGGACAGTGGGAGGTGTCCCTGCCATGGCAGGGGTGCAACAAAATGATCTTTCAGTTCCCTCCCAGCCCAAACCATTCCATGATTCCACACCRCCCCTTGACAGGAACCCCCAAGAACACACAATGGGAACAATTTTTTAGGATTGCACACTGAGCAGCAATGAGGAAATAAARGCTCACAGTACCTGGGAAAGGATGGCTTCCCCTCCACTGCTGCCATGGGTCAGGTGCACAATCACTGTGTCCTCAGCAGCGTTGCTCAGTCGGCTCAACACCTTCACTCTGCTGCCATCTCCCTTCATCCCCTCCTCAAAAACACAGCCACTGAGCAGCAGGCTCAGCTTCACCTCGSTGCTGTCCTTTTTAGACACCACCAGCTCGTGCACCACCCTCCTCAGTTTGTTTTTGTGCTTTATCTGCACGCCCCCAAAGGTGAAGGACGAAGAAAGCCCAAGAATCTTCCCCCCTCTGGAGAGGAATTTCATGAACTGCCTGTGGATGCCCTCAGGGATGGGCTCCTCTGTGGCAATGAGCAGCAGCACAGAGTTTTCAATCCAGGGCTCTCTGAGCACTTGCTCCTGGTGCAGCTGGTACAGSGTGTAGCTCTCAGCGCCGACGCACTCCCTCAGCACCGCTTTCACCTGCTCAAACCTCCCTTTGGCAGCCTCAGAGCCCAGGTAAATCACAATATTCGGGGGTTTCCCAGCCAGGTTTATTCTTCTGATCCCTTTTTGCAGACACTGGTGCTCCTTCTGCTGCCCTGTGCTGCTGCAGTCCTGGGGCAGCTCGGGGATGTTTTCTGCAGAGGCGAATTTCACCGACTCGATGGTGCTGCTCTCCAGCTGCAGGCACTCGTGGCAGCTGGAAAGGTGCAAGTGGTGGTGRTCCCCACCTCCTGTTTCCTCCTTTTCCCTTTCCTCTTCCAGCTTGGATTTGTCCTGCTCAGCTTGTGCTAYTCCTGATTTCCCAGCAGGAGTTACTGCATCCATGTCTGTGCTCTTCTCTTCCTCTTTTCTCTCCTTCGCCAGCTCCTTCAGAGCTGATTCCTCTAAATGGACAGCTGGAAAAGGTAAAGATACCAAAAAAAGGGTTAAAATAATGAGATTKAAAGGGTTAGGATAAATATCAGTAACAGCAGAATTCAATTTCAGCACAAATGCCCTGTAACAGCAAGAARTGCACTTATTTGACACAACAAATCCTATTTCCCCCCAGGACAACAGAGATTTGCACTCATACCATAAATCTAAAGAGAAAATGAAGAAAGGAAAATACCTCTGGAAAAATACAGCTCTTCTAAGGAGGGCAGGGTTTAAAATTGCTGCTGTTTTGAAATAAACTGTTTTGAAATAAGCTAATAAAGTGATGGTGTTGGGTAAGACAGATATTGAACCATGTCCCTTGCACTGCTGAAGGCTGCAGATAAAGGTTTGGCASGAGAAAAGGGAGTAAAAAGAGATTTGAACAGATTTCAGCCTGCAGAAAGGCACAGAGATCCAGCACAGCAAGATTTGGGAGCTAAGGGAAAACAAGAAAATAAGAACTGTTAAAAATTCCCCTGTTCCCCTGCAAATGACAGAAATGTGAAGATAATTCAGAGCAAATACAAGTGAGAAGAGAAGAGCAAAGATGATTATTGCCAGCAAGAAATGTGCAGAGCAAAGAGGAGAGAAAAAATACTCTTCACAAGGGAGGGCTTCAAGGCAAAATCTGAAACATTTTACTGAATCCTTCCRCACTCACACACAACCAAACCAATTTATTATGCTTTTAATCCAGGGAGAAACTTGATGAACAAAATTTTGTTAATTCAACTTCAATCCCTTTCCTWGTTATGAAACTACATCCCCTTTGGAGCAGATTTGAAGCAAGATTTGAGCAAGATTTCTTTTTTTTTTTTTTGATATCCCAAGGGAATTTCAGAGCTCCCAACCTCTGTTATTCCATCCAGAGCCTCCCCCAGCCTGTTCTGGAGCAGCTTCCACACAGCACTGGGAGCAAAAGGAGGCAGAAAACATTTTAAAAAGGGACTGACTGGGACACTCTCAGCTTCCATCCTTCCTTGGGGCAATATTTATGCAGAACAGCACCAAGAGAGACAGAATTTCCCATCAGATTCTTTTGGGAGAATATTCCTGTCCRCTTGCACTTCAGCTAAATGTTGTTGATTTTGTCATTCCTTCATTTCTGCCTGTGCACTGTGATCTACATTAAATAAAACAGCAAAGCAAAAACAAACCTCATAAAAAAGCCTAAAAAATCCCACCCCAAATTGTTCTCAATCCATGTTCAGCTTTGAATATACTTTAATTTCAAATATGAAACAAAAAAAAAGAACATTTGCCTAAAAACTTTCAGCTTCGGGTTTTTTTTAATAGATTTTTTAATCTAACAGACAAGATTTAAAGAAAGTATTTTCTAACTTCTGGTTTGGAGCACCCTGGGATAGTGGAAGGACCCCAGCCCACAGCAGGGGCTGGGAATGGATAATTTTTAAGATTCCTTCCGACCCAAACCATCCCAAATCCTCCAAATTTAAAGCAGAGCTACAGAGGGATCAACCTGGAATCCCAACAGGAAGAAAACACTGCCAAAAAAAAAAGCAATTTTTTTAGATAGATARAAAAAACTATGCACAAAGTCCTAAAATAAGCATAAATCCAGAATGTTGTGGTATGAGAAATGATCAGGAGGGTACTTACAAACAATCCTGTGTGGCACCATCCCGTTCTCCATCTGCAGCCTGTCTTCCAGGAAGGCTATTCCCAGGCTACTGAAATTATCTACACTGGCTTCAGCAATTAACTTAAAAGGTTCACCAGCTTTATAGGCCAAGGGTGAACAAAAGTCTGACCACTTGACAATCTAGAACAGAGCATATGGATGGCTTTCAGTCGGGAAAATTATGGAGAAATCCTCAAGTAGCAACAATATTGTGAGTTTGCAAGAGGAATGCAGGAGAATTGAAGAATTTACTAAGGGGGGATTTGGTTTAGGCAGCAAAGATTGAACCCTGATGGAAGAGAAAAATACCCACACCAAGGAATCATTCCCAAAGATCAAGGCTCTAAAAGTTCCAAGCAAAAAAAAAAAAAAAAAAAAGGCAGCAGAGCTGTAAGAAAAATTATATTTGGATTTGTTTCCTTCAGCACCAACTCCAAGCAAGAATGCTGATAAAAAGAACAAAATTAAAGGGTTTAACTACAAGGTGCATCCACAGGCTGGTGCAGGCAGCTGGAATGAATTTCTTCCTGTGCCATTCCCAGGGAATTCTTCATCCCCAAGTCAATTCTGAGTGCATTTGGAATCAAGGCTGCAGGTAGATTGGGTAAAAAATTAAAGTTAAGCTCTGCAGAAGGGACATTTACATGCAGCAGTGGTAAAAGTGGGCAGWTATATTTTAAAAATTSATTGTATCATAAATTAATAAGTTAATTAATGACCACACTTAGCATCCTGCTTTCAACACGTGTGAMGATGGTGCATTTTTTACAAGAAACTCAAAAACTCTMCAGCSATTTGAGGGGRTGTGGTTGAGGGYCAAAGAGCTCAGGGTGGGGAACCAAATGTGGGGAAAACTCACAGGCTGCAAATCTTAAACTCCTCAAATCTTAAACTCCTAATTTTAATAAAAATATTTATACAATTATATCTATTTATAAAAATTATTTATAAAAATTATTTATAAAATTATAAAAATTCAAAATTAAAATTAGAAGCTTTACCTAAACCATGAGGGTTTGAGATGTTTACCTACATCAAAAATTCCTTTTTCCAGGAAAGAAACATTGCACAAGTAGGAGACACAACTGGATTCACAAACCACTTGTTCTCCCATGAAASAATTTTTAGAGACCTGCCTTCATGACCTAAAAAAACCAAAAAAATCAGCCTTTGCCACGTTCCAAAACATGGGGAGACAAAGTGCAACTCCCTCAGAGCAGCTGCAGCACTTGGACACTTCCATGAGGTTCAGCTTTTCACCCCCACACACCAGATGTAAAACACTGATTGAAGGAAGGAAAAAAACTTATTTTGGGTGCACAAACTGAGGGTGAGCTGTCAGTTATTCTACTTGTTCCTAGTTAGACCATCAGCTATATTTACCTTTCTATTTACTGCAATTAAATGGTTTACACACCATCCAAGAGAATCCAGCTGCAGCTTTTGATGTTGTGGTGTTTCCCAAGGGAACAAGAGGACAGAACAAACAACCCCAATGGTTCTGTCTCCTGTCTAAYTCATTCTCAGAGACAATTTCTGGTTAGTAATCAGCAAACCCAAATGAGACCATTCAGCCACAGAATCCCAGAATGGTTTGGGTTGGAGGAACCTTGAAAATCATCTCATTCCTCCCCAGCCATGGCAGGGACACCTTCCACTGTGCCAGGCTGCTCCAACCTGGCCTTGGGCACTGCCAGGGATCCAGGGGCAGCCACAGCTGCTCTGGGAATTCTATTCCAGGGCCTGCCCACCCTCACTGGGAGAAAAATGTTCCTAATATCTGATCTAAACCTGTAATTTTTCAGTGTGAAGCCATTGCCTGTGTGCTGTCCCTGTATCCCCTGGCAATTGTCTCTCTCCAGCTTTCCTGGGGCTCCTTCAGGCCCTGCAAGGCCACCCTGAGCTCAGGCCAAAGCTTCTCCTGTGCAGGTGAACAATGCCAGCTGTGCCAGCCTTTCCTGCCAGCAGAGCTGCTCCATCCCTCTGCTCATCCTGGAGCCTCCTCTGGGCTCTCTGCAGCAGCTCCAGCTCCTCCCTGGGCTGGGCCCAGCTCTGCAGSCAGGCTCRCAATCCATATTTATATTTCTGGCCTTTGGATATCTAACAAGAAACCTGGCTGGGTATCTTCTGATCCATGATTTCTGCTAATCCTGAGTGAAAAAATTCCCTRTCCAAGAGGAAAAGGGGAGCAGAGTGTGGGGTTTTATCACTTTCAACTTGAGGGTGAAACRCCAGCTCTGTGACACCAGAGGTGTCCCAGCTTCAATGGGACTGCCCGTGGTGGAGGGTGAAGGATTTACAGAGTATTTAAACATCCTTTCTTACCCAAAGAACWGGCACAAGTAACACCCACACCTGGAGGCTGTCAGGAAGATCTGTTGATGCTCTTGATGTTTCTTCTCCAAGTAAAATCTCAGYTGTAAAATGTAATTATTGCTGCACAGTGCAAACAAAGTGAACCCACAGAAGCAGCTCTTGCCAAAACCTGTGACCCTGAAATCAGGCAACAATCCATTGGCTCAGAGCAGAGCAAAAACCCTCAGGGAATATTTTCCAGCTCTCCTGCTATCCAAACCCAAATCTGGATAGCAATTCCAAATCAAAATTCTGTCAGAATAAAGGATGAAAGGCCACCTCTTAGCAAGGGATGAGACATTATTCAAACTCCTGTTTTCTGAGTCCCCCTCATTCTCACCAGCCACAGGTCACTGATACTCCTACAAAAAATGGCTTTTTTGGCCAGAAATTCCCCCAAGAGCAATGTGTTCCCACAGCCCCTGGCTGTGGTGACAGCCAGAGATGTTTCTGTCTCTTATACACATCTAGATGTGTATAAGAGACAGCCCTGAAATCAGGCAACAATCCATTGGCTCAGAGCAGAGCAAAAACCCTCAGGGAATATTGTCCAGCTCTCCTCTTACAATTCCAAATCAAAATTCTGTCAGAATAAAGGATGAAAGGCCAGCTCTTAGCAAGGGATGAGACATTATTCAAACTCCTGTTTTCTGAGTCCCCCCTCATTCTCACCAGCCACAGGTCACTGATAGTCCTACAAAAATGGCTTTTTTGGCCAGAAATTCRCCCAAGAGCAATGTGTTCCCACAGCCCCTGGCTATGGTGACAGCCAGAGATGTTTTTTAACCAAAATTCAGAGCACTTTACTGTGTTCACACAGAAGAACAATAAACAATATAAACCAGCAGTCCTTTCCCTCTTTAGTTTTGTTTTTTTGCCTGGACTATCACTTCTGAGCATTCCAAATCAAATTAATTATCAAATTTAATGTTCACATAAGGATGCAAAATTTTCCATCCTAAGGAAAGCAAAAGCAAACCCAAGAAGATTTTAAAAAAACCCCAATAAACCCCAAAAGAATAGATAATTAGAGCTTCAATGCAGATGGTTTTATGGATCTTTCTGCTACAAAAAGTAAAAATAAAACAAAAATCTTCCACCTGAGCTGCCCAGGTGTACAAGAGGGAGGGCACAGCTCATTTATCTCCTGGAGCAGAGCCCACCTGGATGGATTCCACCTGCCAAAGGCAATAAAACCATTTCCAAAGCAGCTCATGCAGGTTTTCCCCAAGGAAATGGATGGTAGTATAGTTTATCACAGGGTGAAAAATTTAGAGTTTTGGGTTTTTAGTATGGAGGTGGATAGAAGACAAAATAGAGGATTTTGGGTGTTTGATCTTCTTCTTTTTTATCTGCTTTGTTTTCTATTGTGTTGGTGGCACAGAGTGATTAGTTAAGGAGAGTTATAATACAGATGTTGTGTGGCAGACAAATAATTAGTTARTGGTAGAAAAGTAGAAATAAAGCACATTTTAAGAGTTAATTAAAGTAGCTTTAAAAGACCTTGAAACTGTACATTCTGTGACTTTTTTTGCTGCCTTCTCTTTGTGTGCTAACTCTAGTGTAGAACTTCTGATAAGATGAAAAATAAGCAACAACCTGAGGAGTAAAACATTCTTTTACACAGATCCTCACCCAGGGAAGCAGCCAGGCCATGAGCACCTGTGGATGTGATCTCCTGGAACCCCAAGGAGGAGCCTGAAATCTCCTGATTGCAGGAAATAAGGGTGACAGGAGGCCCTTTGGGGACACCCAGGACGGGGTGGGAAGTGGGTTTGTGGAGAATTCTTGAAGTTTGACAGAAGGTTCTGCATGTAAACTTTGAGAGGAGAAATATTGACTTTAGGGTTTAAATGAAAATGAAGGTTTCAAATGAAATGAAGCCCTCTCAATGCTGCTTTAAAAATTCTCTACAAATCCATTTCCCACACTTCTCCCTGGCTCCAGGGGTGATCCCAGCCCGGTTCATGGAGAGCTCTGGGATTCCAGCAGCAGCCCAGYTGTTTCACTACAGCCTCCACAGACACATCCTGACATTTTCCCTTTCCTCCTCTTCCCTGGGGGCACTGAGATCCATCTCTCCCCTCCCACACCCTCCCAGGGCCTAAAGGAGCTTAACAAAAGCAGGAGAATGGATTTTCCATTGTCCCAGGCTGCTCCAGCCCCGTGTCCACTGGCTTGGGCACTGCCAGGGATCCAGGGCAGCCACAGCTGCTCTGGGAATTCCATCCCAGCCAAGGGAATTCCTTCCCCATTATCCCACCCAAATCTCCCCTTTCCCAAGTGGGGAAGCATTCCCTGTCACATTACATTCTCTGAAAACCCTTCGACAAGGATTTTTTCTCCTGGGAAGCTGAGGAGCCTCAGAGAAAGGAAAACAATTCTTATCTCTTTGCTTCTCTTGTTTGTGCCTCCTTTGGAATGTGTGTTGGAGATTAGTTTGGTTGATTGTTTTCATTGGTTCTGTCTTCTGTGTGAATACCAATTATTTGACTCAATGACCAATCAGGGCCAAGCTGTGTCAGGACTTGGAGAGAGTCAGAGTTTTCATTATTATCTTTTTTAACCTTCTTAAGATCTTTCTGTATCTTTAGTTATAGTACAGCATTCTTTAATAATAATATAATATCATAAATAATAAATTAGCCCTCTAAACATGGAGTCAGATTGAGCATTCCTCCCTGCCACGGACACCCACAATCCAATAATTCCTGTAGCTCTGGCACTCCATTCCTTGCCCAGAGCTGCTCTCCTGGAGCCCTTTAGTGTCTGAGCTCTCGGAGCTTTCTTCCCAGGCCTGAAACAATCCCCAACTTCTCCGAGCCTGGCTCCAGAAGCAGGGGGCAATTCCACCACCAGCAGCAGAGAAAGATGCTCCTGAAATCTCCACAAAATATTCTTGGGTCTGTTTGAAACACAAAATAGAGCTTAATATTTCATGATCTGAATGAAGCAATTCCCTTTTATTCCCCATAACATTCACAACACATCTGTACCGTCCTTTCTTCAAGAAATAATGAATATCTGGTTCCCTTTCGTATAGCCAAAAATTAGAAGAATATTAATATCTGTTCCTCCTTTCTGTATGTGCAAGAATATTAAATATCTGTCCCCTTCCTATAGCAATAATATGAATATTGTACCCTTTCTATAAAAGATATATTAAAATAATAAATTCCTCCTTTCAGATATATTACAAGAATATTGAATTTCTGTACACCTTCTAACAAGAATATTGAATATTGTAACCCTTTTCATGCAAGAATATTGAATTTCTGTATTCCCCTTTTCTATACGTAATTACTGAAAATTTGTACCCCTTTCTAGTAAAGAATCATTAATATCTGTACCCCTTTTATACAAGAATATTAATTTCTGTACCCTTTCTATACAAGAATATTGAATTCTTGTACCCCTTTCTACCAAGAATATTGAATATTCGTCCCCTCTTTCTCTGCAGAATACTTGAATATCTGTACCCCTTTCTACTACAAAATTGAGAATATCTGTAACCCTTCTATGCATATATTGATATCGTTCCCTTTCTATACAAAGAATTAATTATTTCTGTACCTCTTTCATACAAGAATATTTTGATCTTGTACCCTTTCTTCAAAATTTTTGAATTTGTACCCTTTTTCATGCAAGAATATTGAAATTTCTGTACCCCTTTCTAGAGCAAGAATATGAAATATCTGTCCCCTTTCTATGCAGAATATTGAATTTCTGTACCCTTCTATAGCAAGAATATTGAATATCTGTACTTTCCCTTCCTATTACACAATGAAATATTGAATTTCTGTACCCCTTTCTATACAATAAGAATATCTGTCCCCTTTCTATCAAGAATATGAATATCGGTACCCCTTTCTATACAGAATATTGAATATTCTGTACCCTTTCTATACAAAATATTGAATATTGTACCCCTTTCTTATTAAGAATATTGAATATCTGTCCCTCCTTCTATACAAGAATATTTAATATCTGTCCCCTTTCTATACAATGAATTATATCTCCTCCTTTCTTGCAAGAATATTGAATATCTGTACCCCTTTTCATGCAAGAATATTGAATATCTTGTACCCCTTTCTATACAATGATATTGAATATCTTGTACCCCTTTCTAACAAGAAGAATATTGATATTCTGTGCCCCTTTCTTCTGCAAGAATATGAATATCTGTACCCTTTCTATGAGAATATTAATATCTGTTAACCCCTTTCTATACAAGAATATTGAATTTCTGTACCCCTTCAAACAAGAATATTTGACAATGTTCTGTCCCCTTTTCTTCTCGCAAGAAACAAAGATATTTTCTCACCTCCTTGGAAGTAGTCGGTCTTTCTGCAAGTCCTTTGAGTGAGCAGAGATGCTTTCTGTCACAAAAGCAATGTGCTTCGCTGGCAGCAGCTTCTCAGGTGAGGCAGGGGAGAAACAGAAGCCACCTCCACTGTTTTCTCAAGTACTTGAAAGAAAGGGAAAGGGTGAATAAGTCTCTAAGAAGAGTGATTTATAATCCTAAATCTAACATTACACACTAGATG
>NDFG01000043.1:924255-941113 GCA_002167245.1 Sporophila hypoxantha
ACAGAACCTGCAATTTGGAAACCTATCAAATGCCTTGCACAATAAGTATTATGATCACTCCTGCTCCTAAGCCACGTCTTGTTGCATGCGCTGGTGGAACATACCTCTGAGCTGGTTAACTAATGATTCACTGAAAAACCAAAAACAAAAAAAAATAAAGAAAAAACCCAAACACAATGGACTCCAGTTTCTATTTTACTCGGAGTGACTATCTTTCACAAAACTGAGAATAGCTGGCTTAGAAACTCAAGTAATACCACACAAAAGGGTAAGGCCTAGCATTCCTAACTATTACTCACTTTGAGACTTGACTATAATTCCTACAACACTCAGTTTCGCTCAGGCCCAGTGTATTCACCACAAATTTTCCGCTGAAAGGAGATCCCTTCTATGCCTGGTACATTACCCGTATCACCAATAGCCAGATTGATATAGAATTCCTTTCAAATCCATTTAAGATTAAGGTAGGAGAATACAGTTCCTAAGTCCCCATAGCTCATTCTTTCCTGTTGGTCCCCTTTATGGTAGCTCAGTGTGTAAACCATATAGATAGCGATCCATAAATACTGGACGGCCCTAAATTGCTGATCCATACCCACCACAATATTGGTCCCCAGCCTGTTCTTCCATTAGACTGTTCACATTCACAGAAATATGCCTAAACCAAGGGCCTGGCTTAAGCAATGCCCCTGGTGTCTTCTTTTGCTCTGCGGAGGAGCAACAGACACCTGGTCCTGCTGTAATTAGAGCTTGGTTTAAGAGCATATTTTTTAGAAGAACTGCTCTTTGGGGGAGCCTGTACTCGCTGCCTGGCAAAGGCTCCAAGACCAGACCCTCACAGCAAACCTCAAGCTGCTCATAGCAAAAAGATGAATCCTGCCCTAATTTTTTATCTAAAGGAACGAACCAGTAGCCTGAAAGCCACAACTTATCCGAGACGATAAATGCTTATGGTTACAAAATTTACTATGCTGGTATTCTGGTATTTAAACCGCACCAGACACAACACCAACCTTGGCAGAAGACATTTTCCTATGACTTTTGGGAAGGCAGGTCAACAGAGTGGGATGTCAGGGTCAGCGCAAACAGCGGCATACGCAGGAAGCAGCAGAAATCTGAGAGAGGAAATGGACAAAGCCTCAGCACCCACAATACCCGCATTCCCGGGCCTGGGCAGCCTGCACGTGCTGCTGCTGTCCCATGACGCAGGGAGGTGCCGCCCCGGTGTCCTGTCTGCTGTCACCGGGCGACGAGCTGTGCCTGGCACCGCGGTGGCTGCTGTCCCCACCGCGGGGAGGGTTGCGAGTGGCACCGTGTCCTGCTGCGGTCCCAAGCCGGGAGGTGCAATGGCCACCGCTGTACTGCACTTGGCTCGTTCTGCACCTCGGAGCGTGTGCCGGGCACGGTCCTGCTGCTCGTCGCCAGGCACCACTGCGGTATGAGTGCCTTCCAGGGGGCAACCGGGGTGTCCTCGCTGCTGTTCCGGACCCCCGCAGAGGTCGCGGGCACCGTGTTCTCTGCTCTGTCGCCCACCGGAGGTGCGGGGCACCACGTGTCCTGTCGTGGGCATGGATCCAAAAATGTTCCCCTCGGAGGTGCCAAAGCACTTATGCTGATGTGTCTGACTGCCTTGTTCCCACCGGGGAGTGCCGGGCACACCTGTAATTTTCATGTGTAGCCATTTGACCCTGTGTGCGTCCCTGTATCCCTGCAATGTGTCTCTCTCACTGCGTGCCGTGCTGTTCCCACCGGGAGGTGCTGGCACCGTGTCCCGCTGGCTGTCCCTTACCCGGGAGGTTGCCGGGCACCGTGCCTCGCTTGTCCCAACCGCGGGAGGTCCGGGCACCCGTGTTCCTGCTGCTGTCCCACCCGGGCAGAGATCGTCTCTCCGCTGGGGGCATTGGTGTCTGCTCGGCTTGCTCCCCACTCTCAGGAGTCCTCAGGGGCAATACTATGTGTCTCTTGCACCTGGAGGGTCCCAACCCCTCGCGGGGGCAAGGTGGCCGCGGCAGCAAATTGGTCCCCATTGCTGTCCGTCCCACCGGAGGATGACCAGCCCTGTCTGGCTGAGGTGCCTTGCTTCCGCTCTCGGTGCCAGCAGCGCAATGAAGCCGCCTCCGATTGGCGAGTGGCTCGCTGCTGGGCCATCGTGCGGCCCGAGCACTTGTCGAGTCAGCCTTCCCAGATTAAGCCGGCCAAAAGCAAGAACGTTTAGAGCCTGTGGAGCTCACTTTCTGGTCTGAACAGCTAAATAAATTTCAGGCTTGCCCCTCTCTGCGTAAACCAGCGATCCAACCACGCTAACGCGGCCACCAGAGTCCGGGATCTACACAGCCCGGTCTAAATTTCATCTTCAGGTTTCGCCAGTGAGCAGCGCCCTACGCGCCTTCAGTCTCTCCGGAGATGGCTGCACTTCTTCAGCAGCAGCAGAGCCTTGGGCCCGGATGTCTGCCCCCAGGGACGGCACCTGGAGGGCCCTCCTACTGGGCGCCTCCGCTGGCTGGGGGAGCCCAGGCCTCGACTGCGGAAATCGCTTTTTTGTCCTTTTTCCCGGGTGCTTTGCTCGTCCTGTTTTCATAATGACCGGAGCCGGCGCACGGGTCGCCTCCGTGCCGCGGGCGGCGCTGCGACAAAGGAGCGGCCCCGCTCGCGCCCGGCCGGCCGGGCACGCCGACGTGTGCTGCGCCATGGCGGCGCTGGGAGGAGCTCGGCATGGCGGCCGATTTCCAAGCGGGCGCATTCGCGAGTAGCACAGGGAAGCAGGCGGCGCCGGCAACCGCCTCCGCGCCCCTCCCCCGCCGCCTTTCCCGCGCCGCCCTTCCCCCCCGTCCTCGCCCCGGCACCCCCGGGGCCCGGTGGCTACGGCCTCTGCCGTTCCCTGTGTCAGTGCTGGAGCCCCGCGTCCCCTTCAGGGACCCAGAGCACGGCAGGGTTAGGGGAAGCGACTGAGTGTGTAAGGCACTGCTGAAGTCTGGAGTTGCTCAAAATCGTCACGGCCTCCAGTGCTCGGTATTTCTCCTTCTACTCTGTTTACTAGTTGAGGCCGTTCGCCCAGAACTTGTTTTGTTAAAAGAAAAATAACTCGAAATGCGAAAAAGTAAAATAACTGCACAGAATGTCACAGACACGAATTCCTTATTACAGGCGTTCCTAAATTCACAGCAGGTGCGTTCGCACAGCTGACAGGGCTGAAAGCTGTTCACGAGGAGAGTAAAAGTTGGAGATGACCCGGAGAGTGAAAACATATGGATGGTTTGTGGGTGGATAAGCAGATACAGACCATTGAATTTCTTAGTCTGAAAAAAGTATGTTTGCAAAAGAACTGCAAGCAATCTTCATTGTACTTCCCATGTTCAGTGTGTTTGAAACTTTAAAGGTAATTTTAGAAGTACTTGCCTTTTAGAATAACTGCCTGACCTATCTGCTCTGATAGATTGCTCAGAACGGAACTCGTATAGAATGTCACAAAGCTGATTGAGAAAAGCAGCTGGAAGTAGTGCTACCCCACTTGGATGGCAAGGAGTAATGGTCACTCCAGCACGAGATTAGTAAGGAGATCCGTGATGAGCTCACTGTTTCTGGTGTAAGTGTGGCCTTTCCTTCTTCCTTTGAATTGTTGGAGCAGTTAGTTTGAAGGCATAACAGAAAGATTTTGGAAAGTTTTTCTCAGTACGTACTTAAGTCTTTCAGAAAAAGTCAGTTTGCTCATCTACACATTAATTCACCTACGCTCTTTATTTTCACTTCAGAATCTGTGCCAGGGCTCTTTAGGTAAGCATATCAAGATAGGCTATTGGTTTACTATTCACTCATTGTGGATTTTCTGACATAAAAGTTGGTTTAAACAATCCTTTTGAAGGAAATTGATATTTTAATAAGCTATACCTGTGGCCAGTCGCATGGTTTGGCCCTGTCTGCGAATTTTCCAAATTCATTCTTCTTTCCACACCATTGTACTAATAATATTTGTAAGTTGTCATTGAGAAAGTCTTTTATTTTACCAATGTGAAGAAAACGCCATTTGCATTGGAAGATATTGCTTAAATATGTAAGGAAGTTCAGATAGCTTTTCTGATTGGCTTAATGAGCAGCTGGCAGTAATTGTACTTTGAGTTATTCTTAGGGTGAATTTCAGAGTGGGGCTTGGGCCAGCTCTCATGGCCAGGCTTCGTCGAACTCGAGTATTTATATTATCTGAGCCTTTTGGATATCGGCTGTATGACAGGAAACTTCAGCTGGCTGGGTATCTTCTGATCCATGATTTCTCTGCTAATCCTGAGTGAAAAAATTCCCTCTCCACCGCAGGTCGTGTGTTCCCCAAGAGAAAAGGGGAGCATGACGTGTGTCGGGGTTTTATCACTTTCAACTTGAGGGCTTGAAACCCCGAGCCTCCTGTGCACCAGAGGTGTCCCGCTTCAATGGGACTGCCGGTGGTGGAGGGCTGAAGGACTTTAACTGCCAGAGTATTAACATCTCCTGTCTTTTACCGCAAGAACAGGCACGAAGTAACACCGGACCACCGGCTAGGCTGCCGGTAACAGGGAAGATTTCTGGCTGATCGGGACTGCTCTGTGTCGCTTACAGATGAGTGTTTCGTATCTCCATAGTAATAGTCTCAGTGTGTAAATCATGTAATATATTTATGACTTGCACGTCAGTGCGAAGACAAAAGATAGGAAGGAAATACATCGCAGCAGAAGCAAGGCTACATATGGCCAGAAAACATACGCCAGGGTAGTGACCGGGATTGCTCTCTGTGTGCTCCAGACAATAGTGTATCTTTGTAAAATGTCTAGCAACTAATTAGTCCATTATGGCTCAGAGGCAATAGCAGCAAAAAACCTCCTGCTAGGATAGATATATTGTACCCATGAATACTCTCCCTCTTACAATTCCAAATCAAATTGGCTAGATCAGTATAAATAATAGTGATAGGAGAGCGAGTGCTTATATGCACAAGTGGTGAATGAGACTATAGGAATAATAGGCCATATAACTCCTAGCCTATTTTCTGATGAGTATCCCGGGAAATGTATATACCCTCAATACTCATCACCAGCCAGCGGTACCTACTGATAGTGGCCTAATAAGGCAGAATGATGATGCTTAGGGATGTCGCCTTCTGGCACAGAATGTACATCAAATTCTCTTTCCAAGTAGTAGAATATGATGATTATATCCCACAGCCACGTGGGGCGAGTTGGTACAGCCGCATGAACAGATGATTGTGAATTTGTAGATGTGCTCAATAAATATATGTCGCAGTTAAGTCTACTTCCTAAGGGCTATGAGTGTTAACGTGAGGAATAGAACTACATAAAAGGACAAGTTTCATTGAATCTCAAGTCAAGTCATCAATAAACCTCTTAGTTTTTGCGTCTCTCTAGATATTGTGTTTTTGCGCGTGAGACTAGGTCGACCTTGAATGTACTTGACACCGCATTCCACACACTTGCTAAATTCTCAATACTCACTCCAAATTGTAACGTGTGCGACTCCATGCCGAGATCGAGAGCTGACGCATATAGAGGTTTACATCCATAAGGAACTTCAGCAAAATGCACAACGCAGAGAGACCGACTCTATTGCCTATATAAATCAATGGCGCACACCTGTGCCAGGGCCTCCCCTATAAACTCGCAAAAGAATAAGATAATCCAGAGAGCACTGATCTATACCTGTCTAGCACTAGTGATTTAATTCATCAGATCCTTGCTCGCATACACAAAAGTAAAATTATCAAAGCGAGTCATAAATCATGTGGCACACTCTCCCTGAGCTCGCCTAGCGTGTGCCTAGCATAGCCAATGGAAGGCACAGACGCACTCTTTACCATCTTCCAAGGCAAGGCCATAGAGAGCCTTCAGCGACGAACAGTAACGAGCTCATTAGTCCAACCCTAAGTGAGAGATGGCATGCGCTACCTCGTTGCAACAGGCAATTACAGAGATCCATTTCGACCGAGTCAGCGGATGCAGAGAGAACATTTTCTCCGCAAGTGAGGAATGGATTCTGGCACGGTCATAGGAATGTGAAACGTGTACTCACGAGAGGTGAGAGCATAGAGGCGTTCACGATGTTCTCCTGGGCTTCATTTAGTATGGAGGTGGATAGAAGACAAAACTCAGAGGATTTTGGTGTTTGATTCTTCCATTTCTTTTTTATCTTGCTTTTGTTTTCTTATTGTGTTGGTGCACACGAAGTTGAATTAGTTTAAGGAGAGTGATAATACAGATGTTGTGTGGCAGACAAATAATTAGTTACTAACTGGTAGATAAGAGTAGAAATAAAGCACATTTGTTAAGAAGTTAATAAAAGTAGCCTTTAAAAAGACGCGTTGAAACTGTAACATTCTGTGACTTTTTTTGCTGCCTTCTCTTTGTGGCTGCTAAGTCTAAACTTCTGAGAAGATGAAAACAGATAAGCACAACTTGAAGAGTAAAACATTGTTTTAACACAGATCTCACCCAGGGATAGCAGCCAGGCCATGAGCTACATGTGGAGTGATCTCCTGGAACCCACCAAAGGAGGAGCCTGAAATCTCCTGATTGCAGGAATAGGGTGGACAGGAGGCCCTTTGGGGACACCCAGGAACAGGGTGGGAAGTGGATTTGTGGAGCCATTCTGGAAGTTTGACAGAAGGTTCTGCCATGTAAACTTTGAGAGGAGAAATGTTGACTTTAGGGTTTAAATTTAAAAATGAAGGTTCAACATGAAATGAAGCCCTCTAAGGGGCGCTGCTGTTAAAAATTCTGCTACAAATCCAATTTCCCCCACACTTCTCCTGGATCCAGGGTGATGCCCAGCCCGGTTCATGGAGAGGCTCTGGGATTCCAGCAGCAGCCCAGGTGTTTACAAATGATCGATCCTGTGTTTCTAACACAGCATCCAATACCAGACACCATACAGTGGAGCTGACAACATTGCAGGTGAATAAATCACTGAAGTCTTTCCTACCCATCGTTAAACTGGGAGGCGAGCGCACGTGAGAGAGTCCATGGAGTACCTCCTCGGGGGACGCCTCGCCACATAGTGGCACTCCCAGCCCATTGAGAGTGGAAAAAAACCCTCTGTGCCCTCGAACCAGCTCGGCAACTTGGCACTGCTGGCAGCCAAGACCTGAGAAAGCGGAGGCTGTGCTTGGCGCTCGAGGATTAGGGAGTGGAGGCGGCTGGCACTGCCCGCCAGCTAGTCCTTGAATTTATTTCTAAAATGAATGGTGGATTTCTCCTGAATTGTGGCACCTAAAATGGGCCACCGAATTGGTCTGGGTGAAGCTGTGGGACCCAACTCCAACCCCCCCCCCACGCCACGCAACGCCCACCCCCTCCTTCTCTGCGCTTGGTGTGTCGCTCTTTCCTTTGCTGCTGTGGATCGTGTGGCTGGTTGGGGTTATTTCACCGCTTCTGCCCGGCGCACTCTTCATCGCCGAGCCCTGTGGCGTCCCTACGCTGCTCTTTCAGGAAGCCCAGAGACACGAGCCTTCCTCCGGTAAGTTCAGTGGGTAAAAGCCCCAACATTTGCAACGTGAGCAGCGAAAAACAAGAATTAGACAATCGCTGGCCTGGAGCTTTCGATTCTATTTAGAAAAATCATCTTTCTTGCTATTCTAATGAACAGACTTATTAACACCCTCAAACGAGCGATGGTGCGCACGCTCTCAGAACTTTCCCAGCCAAGCTGAAATAACAAATTCACATACCCCCACTACAGCCCCCCTCAAAAACAAAAAACCAAAGCCTGTGATTTTGACGACGCAGAGAGAGAGTTCCTGCCCTCATTGTCCCTGGCTTTAATTCGTTCTGCTGAAGAGCGAATTCAGCTGAATTTTCTGCCTCTTTGCTTCGCACTCCTGCTGCATTCTCTGGCAAACAGCCCTTCTCCTCAGCCCCTCAACCTCCCAGCACATCTTTTTCCTTGTCTGCACGTGCTCGCTTCATCGCAGCCAACATCGTACTTTCATAATCTGCTCTGGTTCATTGGTGTCTTATCTGGAGCTGGGAAGCCCTCTGGGGCATTGAGCAGCCTGCATGAAGTTTGGCACCCACCGACTCAGGGACTCGCCCTTCCACTCTCCAACTACGTTTTTGTCCTCTTTACAACACTTACGCTGGCCTGGCACGCCCTTTCGAGAAATCCCTGCGAGAGTGCACGGCTCTTGTTTAGTGCTTGCACCTCCAGTGTGAGAGCTCTGGCCTCTGCATCACTGCAGCGGCAGCTCTATTACATCATCTCTGAAGAGACTAAAAGCCGTTAATTCAGATCTCTTTTTTTTGGCTCTCTGGCCGCCCAGCCAGCGCGCTCTCTCGCCGCCTCTCTACAGCTACGTTGGACTGTGAATCAGTAAGCTTGCTAACAGACACTGGAGCCAGTTCATAAATCATAACCTGTACAAGCGGATTTTTTTTTGTTTGACTCTTTAGCCCAGATGGGATGTTTCACCACCCGGTAGTTTAAAGCTTCCTGAGCTCAGTTCACCCCTTTCTGCGGAGAGAAATCGCTGTCTTGTTTGCGTGCGCACTTCCGTGTGCTCCCCACCGGGTGGTTGGGACGTGAGCTGCCACATCAGTATTCATGTGCTTTCATTTCTGGGGGTGTGCAGGATGAGCAACAATTTAGTGCTGGAATTCAGCAGCCACAAGGGGAACTTCTTGGCCCTCGCTTCCACATGGAATATATTGTGGGTGTGGGCCTCTTGGTATGGCAGAGACGGGAAATGTGAGGAAATAGTGAGGTAACGAGGATTTTTGGAGTTATGAAGCAACATGTGTGTTAGCAGTTTCACCGACTATAAATATTTTCTTGAAGTTTTATTACATCCCACATCTATTCAACATAATTAGACAATTAAAAGATAACAGCTCAACTTTCTTACTAACAACAACCAAAAAATTTCTTTGTTTACACGACATTTTAACCAATAACATATTTACTACCCCACAAACCTAAAATATAATTATTCTAGCTATACACTAAAACCACACCATCACTCCCACAATACTTACTTATATACTTCCTATTACATAACTGTATATAACTTAACCTTCTGCTGAGTCTTACTAAACATCTTTTTCTAAACATCTTAAAATCTATCTTAACGCAAACCTAAAACTCAACTGAGTTGAGTTATCTCAATTGTTTCATGTTTTGACACAGTTCTCTGCATTGTTTCATGTCCTTGCTTACTGTACTGTTGTCACTTGTTCTACTTTCAGAAACTTTACAGCTAACCTCTAAAGTTTCTGGTAACTCTTTCTGAATTGTCTAAAGTCTGCCTATTTCACAACTTACTTACAAAGTCTTGCTCACCTTATACTATTTCCACAGCAAAAACGTTAGTATTTCTAATGTTTGCCATTTTTTTGCAACTATGAGACGAAATGAGTTTCAATGAAAACTCGTGCTAACCAATTAAAAAATGAGCGATGTAATATTTCCCTGAGAAGCCTGTGGGGCTCTAAATTTGTGCTTTTTTTTTGCATCTGCTGATTCCCAGTTTTGAGCTTTATTTGTTCCTTGCTGAGGGCAAGAGCAAGCGGTCATTTTGTCTTTAATGAAGAACTTTCTCTCTCTGTGCAATGAATCTCCGCGCAGTGGGAATAGAACAATCTTATAGGACATTGTTCAGAATAGAATTATTTCTTTATCATTCTATGAATTCATAATGAATGAGGAATTTTGGATGCAGAGGCACGAAAGGATGCACGTGTCCAGTGTGGATGGGAGGAGGAGGAAAAGGGGAATTGAGGGATCGGCTGCCAGTGGCCACATGTCCCCACAAGGGCTCACAGTGCCAGGGGCTGCGGGGATTTGTGTTCCAGCACCCTCTCCTTCCTGTAAAGCTGGAGTTTTGATATTTGGCTTTAAAAACCTGCCTGTCATTCCACTTCTTTCACTTTCTACGGGATTTAATGTTCCACCTCTCTTCCTGTGAAGCTGATTGGAATTGGCTTTAAAAACTGCCCTGGTCACTTTCAGTTTACTTTAGTGCTTCCCTTTGTAAATGGTTCAGAACTTTTATCCCTTCCTTTTGTCTCCTGGGCAAAGTGAAAACAATCGTAACGGTTCAGAACTTTGATCCCTTCCTTTGTCTCTGGGGAAAGTGAAACAACCATCACCCTCCGTAAAGCTTGGAGGGGTCAGATTTGAATTTAAGCTGGGCATAATTTAAAAAGGAGTTCATAAATCAGCTGCCTTCCTGTACAGACTTAATTCTCCTTTCCTCTCAGCTGCTCTGGGAATTCCATCCCAGCCAGGAATTCCTTCCCCATATCCCACCCAAATCTCCCCTTTCCCAGTGGGGAAGCCATTCCCTGTCACATTCACATTCTCTGAAAAATCCCTTCGACKAGGATTTTTCTCCTGGGAAGCTGAGGAGCCTCAGAGAAAAGGAAAACAATTCTTATCTCATTTGCTTCTCTTGTGTTGTGCTCCTTTGGAATGTGTTTGGAGATAGTTTGGTGATTGTTTCATTGGTTTCTGGTGTGAATTATTTTGACTCAATGACCAATCAGGGCCAGGCTGTGTCAGGACTCTGGAGAGAGTCACGAGTTTTCATTATTATCTTTTTAGCCTTCTCTAAGTATCCTTTCTGTATTCTTTAGTATAGTACAGCATTCTTTAATATAATATAATATCATAAAATAATAAATTAGCCTTCTGAGAACATGGAGTCAGATTGATCATTCCTCCCTGCCACGGGGCACCCCACAAATCCAATAATTCCCTGTGTCCTGGCACTCCATTCCTTGCCCAGAGCTGCTCTCCTGGAGCCCCTTTAGGCTCTGAGCTCTCCCTGGAGCCTTTTCTTCCCCAGGCTGAACAATCCCAACTTCTCCCAGCCTGGCTCCAGAGCAGGGGGGGCAATTCCCACCCACAGCCAGAGAAAGATGCTCCTGAAAATCTCCACAAAATATCTCTGGGTCTGTTTGAAACACAAAATAGAGCTTAATTATTCACACTGATCTGAATGAAGCAATTCCCTTTTTATTCCCCATAACATCACAACACATCTGTACCTCCTTTCTGTGCAAGAATATTGAATATCTGTACCCCGTTGTATACAAGAATATTTAATATCTGTCCTCCTTTCTGTGCAAAATATTGAATATCTGCATTCCTTCCTATGCAAAAATATTGAATATCTGTCCCCCTTTCTATACAGAATATTTAATATCTGTCCTCCTTTCTGTACAAGAATATTGAATTTCTGTACCCCTTCCTATGCAAGAATATTGAATATCTGTATCCCTTCCTATACAAGAATATTGAATTTCTGTACCCCTTTCCATACAAGAATATTTAATATCTGTCCTCCTTTCTGTGCAAGAATTTTGAATATCTGTACCCTTTTTCAATGCAAGAATATTGAATTTCTGTACCCCTTCTACACAATAATATTGAATATTTGTACCCCTTTTCTATGACAGAATATTGAATTTCTGTACCCCTTTCTGTGCAGAATACTGATATCTGTACCCCTTCCTATACAAGAATATTGAATATCTGTACCTCCTTTCTATACAAGAATAATGAATTCTGTACCCCTTTTCTTATACAAGAATAATGAATTTCTTGTACCCCTTTCTAACCAATAATATTGAATATTTGTACCCCTTTTCTACTGCAAGAAATATTGAATTTTCTGTACCCCTTTCTACACAATAATATTGAATTCTGTACCCTTTCTATGATAGAATATTGATATCTGTCCCCTTTCTATACAAGAATATTGAATATCTGTCCCCTTTCTAGCAAGAATATTGAATTTCTGTACCCCTTTCTACACAATAATATTGAATATTTGTACCCCTTTTCTATGCAAGAATATTGAATTTCTGTACCCCTTTCTGTGTAAGAATATTGAATATCTGTCCCCCTTTCTGTGCAAGAATACTGAATATCTGTACCCTTTTTCTATACAAGAATATTGAATTTCTGTACCCGTTTCTACACAATAATATTGAATATCTGTACCCCTTTTCTATACAAGAATATTGAATATCTGTACCCCTTTCTCTGCAAGAATATTGAATATCTGTACCCCTTTCTCTGCAAGAATATTGAATATCTGTACCCCTTTCTATACAATAATACTGAATATCTGTACCCCTTTCTATACAAGAATATTGAATATCTGTAGCTCCTTTCTATACAAGAATATTGAATTTCTGTACCCCTTTCTATACAATAATACTGAATATCTGTACCCCTTTCTACACAAGAATATTGAATATCTGTACCCCTTTCTATGCAAGAATATTGAATGTCTGCACTCCTTCCTATGCAATAATATAGAATATTTGTACCCCTTTCTATACAAGAATATTGAATTTCTGTACCCCTTTCTGTGCAAGAATATTGAATATCTGTACCTCCTTTCTATAAAAGAATATTGAATACCTGTACCCCTTTCTATACAAGAATATTGAATTTCTGTCCCCCTTTCTATACAAGAATATTGAATTTCTGTACCCCTTTTCTACGCAAGAAACAAAGATATTTTCTCACCTCTTTGGACGAGTCAGGTCCTTTCTGCAAGTCCTCTGAGTGAGCAGAGATGCTTTCTGTCACAAAAGCAATGTGCTCTGCTGGCAGCAGCTTCTCAGGGTGAGGCAGGGGAGAAACCAGAAGCCCACTCCACCTGTTTAAGTCATCAAGGAACTGAAAGAAAAGGGGAAAGGAGAATAAGTCTGTACAGGAAGCAGCTGATTTATGAACTCCTTTTTAAATRATGCCCAGCTTAAATTCAAATCTGACCCTCCAGCTTTACGGGAAGGGTGATGGTTGTTTCACTTTCCCCAGGAGACAAAGGAAGGGATAAAGTTCTGAACCGTTACGATTGTTTCACTTTGCCCAGGAGACAAAGGAAGGGATAAAGTTCTGAACCATTACAAAGGAGCACTAAAAGTAAAACTGAAAGTGACAGGGCAGGTTTTTAAAGCCAATTCCAACTCCAGCTTCACAGGAAGAGAGGGTGGAACATAAATCCCTAAAAGTAAAACTGGAAGTGACAGGGCAGGTTTTTAAAGCCAAATCAAACTCCAGCTTTACAGGAAGAGAGGGTGGAACACAAATCCCTGAGCCCCTGGCACTGTGACCCTTGTGGGACATGTGCCACTGGCAGCATCCCTCATTCCCCTTTCCTCCTCTCCCATCCACACTGGACACTGCATCCTCGTGCCTCTGCATCAAAATTCCCCATTCATTATGAATCTCACAGAACATAAAGAAATAATTCATTCTGAATCAATTTTTCCATAAATTGTTCTATCCACTGCTCGGCAGATCATTGCACAAAAGTTTTCTTCATTAAATTACAAAAGATTCCCTCTCTTGCCCTCAGCAAGGAACAAATAAAGCTCAAAACCTGGAATCAGCAGATCAAAAAAACACATTTGAGACACCTCACAGCTTCTCAGGGAAATATTACATCCATTTTTAATTTTTACATTGATTTTGCATTGAACTTCATTTGTCTGCCATATTCAAAAAATGGCAAACATTAGAAACAACTGTTTTGCTGTGGGAAATAGTAAAGGTAAGAAGACTTTTAYAAAGTTGTGAAAGCAGACTTTAGAAACAGAAAGAGTACAGAACTTAGAGTTAGCTGTAAAGTCTGAAAGTAGAAAAGTTACAACAGTACAGTAAGCAAGGACATGAAACAATGAGAGAACTCAAAACATGAAACAATCGAGACAACTCAGTTTGAGTTTTATATTTTGCTAAGATAGATTTTAAGACTGTAGAAAAAGATGTTTAGTAAGACAYCAGAAGGTTTTAAGTTTAATAATTGTGTATTGTTAATAGGAAGTATATAAGTAAYTATTGTTMGAAGTAGGTGTGGTTTTAGTGATTAGCTAGAATAATTATATGTAGGTTTTAGTAATATGTTATTGGTTAAAATGTTCTGTAACAAAGAAATTTTTTGGTTGTTGTTAGTAAGAAGTGAGCTGTTATCTTTTAATTGTCTTAATTATGTAATAGATTGATGTAATAAAACTCAAAGAAAATATTTTATAGTCTTGTTTGTGTAAACTTCTAACACACATGGTGCTTTCATAACTTCCTAAAAATCCTCTTACCTTCACTATTTCCCACATTTCCCTTCTGCCATACCAAAGCACACACCCACAATAATTCCATGTGGAAGCAGCAAGAATTCCCCTGTGGCTCTGAATTCCAGCACTAAATGTGCTCATCCTGCACACCCCAAATGAAAGCACAGAATACTGAGGGGGCAGCTCACTGTCCCAACCACCCTGGGGAGCACAGAAGCTGCACAAACAAACACTYATTTCTCCCACAGGAAAGTGAACTGAGCTCAGGAAGCTTTAAACTACCTTAAACATCCCATCTGGCTAAAGATCAAACAAAAAAAATCCCTTTACAGGTTATGATTTATGACTGGCAGTGTCTTTAGCAAGCTACTGATCACAGTCCAAGCTACTGAGAGAGCAAAGGAGCTTTGCTGGCRGCCCAGAAGCCAAAAAAAAGAATCTGAATTAACCTTTTATCTCTTCAGAGATGATGTAAYGAGCTCCCAGTGATGCAGAGCCAGAGCTCTCACACGGAGGTGCAGCACAACAAGACCTGCCCCAGGGATTCTCAAATGCTGCCACCACGTATTTTAAAGAGACAAAAACGTATTGAATAACATCCCTGAGTCTGTGCCAAACTTCATGGCAGGCTGCAATTCCCCAGAGGGATTCCCAGCTCCCAGTAAACACCAATGAACCGAGCAGATTATAAAATCAGTCTGCATGAGCAGCACTGCAGACAGAAAAATATGTGCTGGCAGTGCAGGGGCTGAGGAGAAGCTGTTTCAGAAATGAGCAGSAGTGGAGCAAAGAGCAGAAATCAGCTGAAATCCTCTTCACAGAACAATAATCCAGGACAAGTGAGGCAGAACTCCTCCAAACACAGCTTTGTTTTGTTTTTGTGGGCTTTATTGGAATGTGAATTTGTTATTTCACTTGGCTGGGAAAGATTCTGAGARTGCCACCATCGCTCTTGAGTGTGAAATAATCTGTTCATTAAATAGCAAAAAAAATTTGTTTTAAATAGAACCAACTCCATCAGCATTTCTCATCTTGTTTTCCCTCACTGCAAATGTTCTTTTTACCCACTGAACTTACCAAAAGCTTCTCTGCTTCCTGAAGAGCACTTAGGCACTGCCACYCTCCATAAATCCCTGCAACAACTGAAATAATCCCCAACCACTCACACATCCACAGCAGCAAAAAGCACACACAGACCAAGAAGAGCCTCACCCAGACCAATTCTGGCATTTAGTGCCCAATTCAGAGAAATCCACCATTCATTTAAAATAATTCAGACTAGCTGGGGGCAGTGCCAGCTCCACTCCTAATCCTGAGCGCCAAGCAAGCTCGCTTTCAGTTTTGCTGCCAGCAGTGCCAAGTGGAGCTGGTTCAGGCACAGGGTTTTTCCACTCTCATGGGCTGCCACAGCCTCCCCCAGCCCTGCTCGTTTCTGAATTTCATTTTTCACCTCARTTTCCTCACTTAGAACCACATTTTGTATGGGGAGAAGCAGCCAGCTCTCTCTGCAGTTCACATTCCAGGGCAGACCCAGCAGTGTTTTAAGCCCTGACGCGAATCCTGAAGGCACAAACCCAGCACATATTTTTAGACTAAAGCCTTACATGTTRTCCAAGTTATGTTGCTAAAATGGAAAGAGGCTTTTCCCAGGGACAGGARGAGGGGGAATGRCCTTAYACRGAAAYTGAGCAYGTTTGGATGGGATATGAGGAGGGAAATCTTCCCTGGGAGGGAAGGGAGGCCCTGGCACAGGGTGCCCAGACAGGCTGGGGCTGCTGGAAGTGTCCAAGGTCAGCTTGGACGGGGCATGGAGCCCACGGCAGGGGTTGGAACAGGTGTGTTATATGGTTTTAGGTTATAACATAAGGTTGGAGTGGAGGACTATGCTGTGTGGACTTTTTTTCTAAAGAAAGACTTGCACTGTAGAGATAGCAGCACAGGGACATGTAATCTTTCAAGAAAGAGAATTTATTGCGTCCATTATCAGAAGAAACTACACTTCTTCCTGCCTCGACCTCAGCCATGACAACCTGTTGGATTCAGAGAGAAGCTGCACTGCCAGACGAATCCGTGTTTGAATGGAATTTATGCATCATCTATGAGGAGTGTTGAATATTGCAACAGGCTGTTGCTTTTAGGTTAATCCTCTGTTACGTGGGTCCTTTTGGGGTTATTTTGCCCAAGAAGAGGTACCTGGACTGTCCCTTAACTCTTTGTTTTATTGTCCTCATATTGTCCTAATCCAAATTGTCCAAATTTATTTACTTACTCTCATTATATTACGATTTTTATAACCATTTATTCTACTATTAATTTTTAAAATTAAAAATAACCCCTAGTGATTTGGCGTTTTTCACACTTTCTTGTTGTCCATTCAGGACAGTTGAGCTATGGAGAAGCAGAAGATTTATCTCTGCGGCTCCATTACAACTGGTGGGAGCAGCAGGTGAGGGAGAATTCAGTCCTGAGCCCCTCAGGTGATTTCCCCTGCAGAGCTGCCCCAGCCCTGGGCCCAGCCCAGGGAGGAGCTGGAGCTGCTGCAGAGAGCCCAGGGAGGGCCCAGGATGGGCAGAGGGATGGAGCACCTCTGCTGGCAGGAAAGGCTGGCACAGCTTGGCATTGTTCACCTGCCACGAGAGAGCTTTTGGCCTGAGCTCAGGGTGGCCTTGCAGGCCTGGAGGAGCCCAGGAAAGCTGGAGAGACGACAATTGCCAGGGCGCACGGCACAGCAACACTGGAATGGCTTCACACTGAAAATTTACAAGGTTTAGTGATATTAGGAAAATCTCTCTCTCTAT